>CATIWR010003194.1:0-13050 GCA_949677035.1 Omphalea diandra | reverse complement strand
TCATGGTGCTTCATTTCCATTGGTTGGAAGGTCACTTTTCCTCTTTTAGTCCCTCTTCTTCACTCCTTAAGCACCTTCATCCATCTCTTAATCCCTAAATGCTCCTTATACTTTTAATTAAGCTCTAAAACACCATTATTTATCATTTATAACATGCACACAACATAAAACAATTTGCCATGCAACTATAAAACCACTACATATATGTTCAAGTGTCCTAAATATAACGGTGCAAGTGTCATTGTCATGCTTCTACAAATCGTATGACTAAATGATCATTTATCCAATGCATATGTTCATATGGGATTTCATATCATTTATACATTGAATATGTTCATGTGATAATGTCAATGAATGTGGATAGGGATGTTACATTTCTTCCCCTCTTATAAAGAATTTCGTCCTCGAAATTCAATACCTGTAAACAAATGTGGATATTGTCGTTTCATGTTCTCTTTGGTTTCCCATGTAGCCTATTCTTGTGAGTGGTTTCTCCATATCACCTTAACCAATGGGATTTCTCGATTTCATAAATGTTTTGTCTTATAACCAATGATTTACATTGGTTCTTCAATGTAACTTACATCATCTGCAATTATTATTGTTAGATCCTTAAGTATATGTGTAGGATCAGACCGATACTTCCTGAGCATACTCACATGGAATACATCATGAATATGAGCCATCTCTAGTAGTAGTGCTAGCCTAGAAGCCAATGGACCGATTCTTTCTAAGATCTCATATGGTCCTATGCATCGAGGACTCAGTTTCCCCTTCTTGCCAAATCAAATTTTTCCTTTCCATAGTGAAACTCGAAGGAACACTTTGTCTCCCACCTCATATTCCATTTCTCTTCTATGTTGATTTGCATAGCTCTTTTGCCTATCTTATGCTGCTTTAAGTTTACTATTGACTACCTTCACCTTGTTTGTAGTATCTTGCACTAATTCTGGCCCTTCTAAAACATGCATCCCTTCTTCATCCCAATAGGTTGGACTTCGACATTTTCTTTCATATAATGCTTCATATGGTACCATCTGTATATTGCTATGATAATGGTTATTATAAGCAAATTCAATCAAGGCAATATATTCATCCCATACACCTTTAAACTCTACCACACAAGCTCGAAGCATGTCTTCAAGTGTCTGAATTGTCCTTTCTGATTGCCCATTTGTTTGAGGATGAAAAGCAGTACTAAAACTCAACTTGGTACCCAAAGCCTGTTGCAAACTAATCCAAAATAAAAATGTAAATCTTAGATCTCTATCTAATACAATGGATACTGGAATGCCATGTAATATGACAATTTCATCCATATATTTCTTGGCTCAGTGTTTAAGTGAACTACCCCACCGAATAGGCAAAAAGTGAGCAGATTTAGTTAGGCTATCAATGATCACCCATATAACATCATTCTTCTTCAAAGTCCTCGGTAACCCATATACAAAGTCTATGGTTATTCTTTCCCATTTCCATACTGGAATCATTAATGGTTTCAATTTTCTAGTTGGTGCTTGATGTTCCTTTTTGATCTACTGACAAGCCAGACATGTTGAAACATAGGTTGCTATATCTTTCTTCATTTTAGGCCACCAAAAATGAGATTGTAGGGTATTATACATCTTTATCATACCTGGATGCATGGCATATGGAGCATTATATGCTTCTTCTAGGATTTCTCTTTGCAAGTTGTCAACATTAGGTACACAAATACAAGAACCCAACATCAAGGTATCATTTTGAATATCAAAATCACTATGTCTCCCCTGTTTTAACATTTCAATGATTCTATGTAACTTTGGATCCTTTCCCTGTGCTTCTTTAATTCGATCATAGAACATTGGTCTCACTTGAAAAGTAGCAATCAATACTCCATTCTTTTATATGTTTAGTTCCATGATCATAACTCGTAATTGAACTAAATAAGACATTGGAAATACTTGTAAATTAGCTACATTGCTTCTTGATTTCTTGCTCAAAGCATCAACAACCACATTTGCCTTCCTGGGTTATACTCAATGGTACAATTGTAATCCTTTAGCATTTCTAACCACCGCCTCTATCTCATATTTAATTCTTTTTGGCTCATCAAATACTTTAAGCTCTTATGATTTGTAAATATCTAGAAAGTTTCTCAATACAAATAGTGTCTCCATATTTTCAAAGCAAACACAACGACTACAAGTTCTAAGTCATGTACTGGATAAGATAATTCATAAGGTTTCAGTTGTCTAGATGCATATGCAATTACCTTACCATGCTGCATCATAACACATCCCAAACCTTGATGAGAGGCATCGCTATACTACAAATCCTCCATTACTAGTAGGGATGGCTAATACTGGAGCTGATGTCAATCTATCTTTTAATTCATCAAAACTCTCCTGACAGCCTTTAGACCACTGAAATGGTAGATTTCTCTGAAGCAATTTAGTCAAAGGAGCAGCTATCAGTGAAAATCCCTCAATAAATCGACGATAATACCCAGCTAATCCTAGGAAACTTCAGATTTCTGCAACATTCTTTGGGGTTTTCCATTTTACTATTGCTTCAATTTTGTTTGGATCCACCTTTATGCTCTTTTCAAAAACTATATGTCCTAAAAATATCACATGGTCAATCCAGAACTCGCACTTGTTTAATTTAGCAAATAGCCGCTTCTCTCTCAAAATTTGCAACACAATCTTTAAATGTTGTTCATGCTTGCTCCTTGAGTATACCAGTATGTCATCAATGAATATAATTATAAATTTGTCTAAGTAAGGCTGGAACACTTTGTTCATAAGAGCCATGAATGCTGCTGGTGCATTAGTCAAACCAAATGGCATCACCAAAAATTCATAATGCCCATACTTGGTTCGAAAAGCTATCTTCGGTACATCTGAGTTTAAAATTTTAAGCTGATAATATCCTGATTTTAGGTAAATTTTAGAAAACAGTCGTGCTCCTTGTAACTGGTCAAACAGATAATCTATTCTTGGTAAAGGATAGTTATTCTTCACCGTGACCCGATTTAACTACCTGTAATCAATACACAGCCTCATTGTCCCATCTTTCTTTTTAACAAACAATACTGGAGCACCCCATGGTGATACACTAGGTCTGATAAATCCCTTTTCAAGTAATTCATTGGGCCTTTAATTCTCTTAACTCAGTTGGAGCCATCCTATAAAGTGGTATGGATATCGATGCAGTTCCTGGGATTAACTCAATGGTGAATTCTATCTCTCTATCAAGTGGTAAACCAGGTAAGTCAACTAGGAACACATCTGGAAACTCATTCACCATAAAAATATTCTTAAGTAATTTATTTGTTAACCTTATGTCTACCACATGTGCTAAATAAGCCTCGCAACCACTTTTAATCATGTGAAAAGCCTTGATAGCAGAAACTAAAGATGCAGGTACAATTTGCCTTTCCCCTTGAAACACAACTCTTGTATGATTTAAAGATTCTAAAATAACTTTCTTAGTAAAACAATTCACTATTGCATGATATTTGGACAACCAATCCATACCCAGTATCACATCAAATTCACGTAGTGGCAATAGTACTAGATTAACATTTAACTCCACGTTATCAATATAAAGTGCACAATCATGACATACCTTATCCACAATCATCATCTCTCTCAAAGGAGTACTAACACATAGATCAAACCCTAAAGGTTGATGCTTACTACATAATTGTAATGCCATGTTCAATGAAATGAATGAATGTGTGGAGCTAGGATCAATCAATACATTGACTTCTAAATCATGGAGAAAAAGTTTACCAACGATTACTCCTGGAGCAATAATAGCTTCTTGCCTAGTTATGGCAAATACTCTGGCCTGTGTCGAGGGTCTAGAACTCTGACCCTCTGATCTACTCATACCTTGGCCAATTGTGGTTGTTCGACCTCCGACTCTACCTCTGCCATATGATACTCCAACTCCACTTGCCCTTGAAACTTTAGTTATGTGCTCTGATATAGCTCTACCTCTGCCTCCCTCTGACATTCTAGATTTTCCTAGACAATTTCTAAGCATATGATCAAGAGACCCACAAAGGCAGCACCACCCAGTCAATTTTCTACATTCACCTATATGTTGCCTGCCACAATGTACACATGAAGGTCGTTGTTGCATAACTTGACCTTGACCTCTGCCCACATAAGATGAAAGTCCTAATCCTTTACCTCTATAGTTAGAGTAACCACCCCTAACATTGGACTGTGATGGCATATAATCTCTATGTTCCTTTTCATTCTATTAAAATCACCCACAAACTCAATAGGCCATATTTTTACTTGTTGCTTTATATTTTCTTTTTCTAATCTTTCCACCAATCATATGCATCCCCCTGTAATAGCGATACTGCATAATCAAACTTTTCTTTTGGTGTGCCTTGCATCAATTCAAAACTCTCTGTGTTCTTTTTAGCCATGTCTCTACCACTGATGGATTTGTGACACCACTGAAGTCCACTGCACCCTATTTTCTTAATTTGTCATATCTTTTTTCTCTTTAAATTTTTGGACCATGCATTGTTGATTCACCAATTCTATGTTGTGGTTGCCCATGAGATATGTGTTGTGCATGTGAATGTGCAAGAGATGTAACTATGTCAACAAGTTGTTCTCTTAATGGTTAGCGTGATGCTTCTATAGAATGCAAATCGGCTAGCTCGTCTCTCCTTGGTGAGCCATGGGTACTACCTTGACTTCCCTCTGCTAATATCCTATAAGCATATAAGATTATGTCATATGATAATGTATAATAATGCAAAGGTCATATCATGTTCATATGTATATCCTTGTGGAACCTACCCCTACTCTGATACCAAAAGCTATAATGACCATTTTCATTTACCAATCATGGCATCCATGTCTGAAAATACATATGCATAAAGGTTTATTCATCACACATACATAATCCAACATGTATTTAATTTACATGTATGTTAACTAATGTTCAAGTGACTATAAAATGGTTCCTATCTAGATGTATGTACTTGACATAAGGAGAGACAGTTGGAATTTAGTTGACGAATATCAAAGATATCATATAAATTGAGATAGAGTAATCATAGAGAACAAAATAACAAAGATATCATATAAGTTGCAATCACTTAACATTTTAGACAATGAATTCCAAATCAAACACTTTTATTTATACAATAAACTATGGGATCAATAACTTTACATCAAGAGTTTAAAAATAAAGCAAAAAAAGAAATAGAAACCCTAACAACAATCTAAAAGATTGGAGAATTGTTATCATTTCATAATCATCTTGTTTTTTTATTATCTCCTTCACCTTCAGCTTCATCACCCTCCGCAACCTCTTAATTGTCCTCCTCTTTTGGTGTGTGCTTCTAATCCTCAAAATTCAAAAGATGGTAGGGAGGAGCACCTACTTTCTCTTGTAAGTCCACCAAGTCACTATGTAGGTAAGAGAGGAGGAGAAACCGTCTCTTCAGCATCCTCATCATCTAGTCTAATTTCTTGCTAATGGAGGCAAGAGAGATTTTAGGCTTAGGTTAGCGAGGTGGAACAGGTTGGGCTCCCTCTTCAATAGCAAACCTTTTTCTTTTGGAGGCTTGAGAAGACTCTAGTTTCTTGGCTCTAAAAGCAGCCAAAGTGTATGTGTAAGAATCAGGGTGAATGGCTTTTGCATTGATGAGGTAGGGGAGGTCCAAAAAATTTTTAGAAGGGAGAAGCTTCTTAGTGAGAAATTTTTCATTTTCCTTATTAAGAGCACCCACATACGATAAATGGTTGTTACATATGAAGGAAAAAGAAACTGACTCTTGGGTTTGGTACTCATGTGAATTAATTGATCCATAAAATAGCGGCCAGTTTGTATGAGTTTATTTTTTATAAGGCAGAAAAGGAAAGCAAGATCCTTTTGGGATACCTTTTCATTACCATCACCTCTTACATTAACGGAGAAGGTGATGATACGATGAAGTAACCAAAAGGGAGGGTTCGGACATATTTGGCTAAGGAGGTTTTGGGGTCATGTTTGGTCTCAATAGAAATTTCAGACCAAAACTCAGAATACATGACATTAAGAGTGAAGATGATGAATGGAATGTCAACTTCGACTTAAAGATTGAACAGTTGTTTGAAAGTGATGAAAAAAGGGGTCTCTAAAAGCGCAAAATACTAACTCGTATTGGTCGGTGTGAGATTTCGCTCTCTAACTTAAAGTCACGGTACACATGAATTCTGGCATGATTTCCTTATAACTGAGCTTTTCACAAAAAATGAATTCTTTCCATCCCAGGTTTGAAAGAAATGTGTGGATCTTGCCCTTGATTCCTAGCAACTCAAGAAGAAAAGTGGACAGGATTTTATTCAAAAGGATGATATTAGAAGCATTCACTTTATATCGATCTTTTCTTCTTTTGTTATCCCTTTCATTATGTGTAGAGTCGGTGGTCTAGAAGGTTGTGCCACTGGTTTCCCCTTTTATGCTCTTGAATCTTTCTTGGGGGCCATTTGTGAATGAAGGAAGGCATGAAGTTTTTGAGATTAAGGAAGAAGAGAGAAGAAGATATTTGGTAGGAATGAATGAACACACTATTTAAGAGGTTTATATAAGCCAAGAAAGGGTGTGAAAACAACGAAAAATAGTTAGAAATGAATTAAATGAAGGAGTACAATGGGTTGGCAATCAATTCACTTAAATGGGTGGGAGTTACTATAAGTCGCGATGGCTAATTCTGAAAAATGTAAGTAACGGACAAAAAATCCTGGAGAAATGGCATGTTCAATGGTCAAAAGATTTAAAATTTGAACAAATTCGTTGCGGGCATTGAAAATCGTGACCACGAATTGATGGTTGGCAGTTGAATGAAGAGTACCTATAATTCGCGAATGTGAACCAAGGCATAGCGACCACGAATTACAAGTAAGAGAAGATAACTAAGAAAAGATAAGACATGACTCTCTAAGTTGTGATCTAATTAATATATTAATGTCCAATTTATGCAAATTGGCATAGAGAGGCATAATTGCACACAAAATTATCTAAAAAGATAAATATCACATATATCATATACAACATCAATAATAATCATTCAATCAATGAATTATGAAAAATATAAAAGTATTCTAAAGAGATCCATATTTCACTTTAGAGAGCTTCCATCAAGCATTCTCAATTCTCTCTTAATGAAGTTTATCCTTTCTTCATTGAGAAGCTTTGTGAAAATGTTTGCAAGTTGATGATTTGTGTCTATAAATTCTAACACTACATCACCATTTTGAACTTGATCTCTAAGAAAATGATGCCTAATATCTATATGTTTGCTCCTAGATGGGATTTTTGGAAAGATTTATTGCACTAGCATTGTCACATTTGATGGAAATGTGATCAACAACTTTGTCAAAATCCTTTAATTATTGTTTCATCCAAAGGACATGGATGCAACAACAACCCGCAGCTACATATTCAACCTTAATGGTGGATAAGGCAACCGAAACTTACTTCTTACTAAATAAAGAAACTAACCACTCTCTTATAAATTAGCAAGTTCCAAAAGTGCTCTTTTTATCTAGAAGATTATTAGTATAATTCGCATCTGAATAACCTATGAGGGTAAATGAAGAATCTTTAGGATATCACAAATCTAAATGCAATATGTCATATAGATATTTAAAAATCCTTTTAACAGCATTCAAATGAGATTCTTTGGGACAAGATTAAAACCTAGCATACATGTATACACTAACATTACATCAGGTCTAAAAGCTATAAATAAAGTAGAGAACTTATCATACCTTGATATCTCTTTTCATCAACTGACTTACCTGATTCGTTCTTGTCCAATTTTATGGTAGCACTCATTGGTGTTTTTGCTACTTTACATTCTTCCATGCCAAATTTCTTATGAATGTTCTTTTGTGTATTTGGCTTGATTAATGAAGATCCCTTCTTTATTTTGCTTGATTTGTAGACCCAGGAAAAACTTTAGCTCTCGCATCATGCTTATCTCAAATTCTCTAGTCATACACTTAGCAAAATTCTCACAAAGAGATTCATTAGTAGCACCAAAAATGATATCATTAATATAAATTTGCACTATTAATGTATCATGATTATGCCTTTTGGCAAACAAAGTTGTGTCAACCTTCCCCTTTTCAAAATCATTTTATAAAAAAAAAAAAAAGAACTAAGCCTTTCATTCCAATCTCTTGGAGATTGATTCAAGCCATACAAGGCTCTATTCAATTTAAAAACATAATTTGGAAAAGTATGTGATTCAAAACCAAAAGGTTGCTCAACATAAACTTCCTCCTCAATTACACTTTTTAAAAAAGCACTTTTGACATCCATTTGAAATAGTTTGAAATTCATGTGATATGCATATTCTAAAAGAATCCTAATGGCCTCTAACCTTGCTATGGGCTATAGGTTTCATCATAGTCAATTTTAGCAACCAATCTAGCCTTATTTCTAGTGATGAATCCTTGCTCATCTAACTTATTCCTAAACATCCATTTGCAACCTATAATTGGGTGTTTCTTAGGCCTAGGAACAAGTTTCCACACATTGTTTCTCTCCAATTTGTTGAGTTCCTCTTGTATAGCAATCACCCAACTCTCATCATCAAGAGCCTCATCAATAGATTTTGGCTCAAAATAAAAAACAAAGGCAAGATTATTATATAAAGTATTGAGTTGAGATCTAGTACTTATACCCTTTGAAGTATCACTAATAATTAAGTCCTTGGGGTGATGCTTAGAAAATCTCAAATCTTTAGGAATATCTTGGTTTGGTGATTTCACTTGTTGATGTTGAGGATCTTTATCTTTTCTTATTGATTTGCTTTCCTCATGGTTCTCATCCTTTTCTCTTATATTATCCTCCAAATCTAATTTCTTAAAATCACCTACAATGTCATCAACCAAAGAACCTTTCCCAAGATCAAACTTACTAGATTCATCAAACATAATATTCATAAACTCTTTAACAACCATTGAACTTTTTTTAAAAACTCTAAAGGTTTTGCTAGTGATGGAATAACCTAAAAAGATGCCTTTATTAGTTTTTGAATCAAAATTTCCAAGATTATCCTTGTTATTCAAGATATAACACTTACATCCAAAAACTCTTAGGTATGGTAACTTAGGCTTTCTACCATTCCATAGCTCATAAGAAGTTTTATTAAGAATGGGTCTTTTGAAAACTCGATTTGCAATATAACATGAAGTATTGATGGGTTCAAGCAATTTGGCAATGAATATCATTGAGCATAGTTCTAGTCATCTCTACTAGTGTCCTATTTTTTCTCTCTACAACACCATTTTGTTATGGTGTTCTAGGAGTTGAAAAATTATGGAAAATCTCATTCTTTAGGAAATAAGATTCAAAAGACTCATTTTGAAATTCTTTTCCATAGTCACTTCTTATGGAAGAAATGAAGTAAACCTTTTCATTTTGAATCCTTTTTGTAAAACTTTTAAAAGCATCAAAAGTATCATGCTTATGAGGTAGAAAGGAAACCCAAGTAAACTTAAAGTAATCATCAAATAGGACTAGTGCATAATGTTTTCCACCTAAGCTAGCACTTCTAATAGGTCCTATTAAGTCCATATGAATTAATTGAAGAGGTCTAGATATACTTATAATATTTTTTGCTTTGAAGGAAGATTGATGTTGCTTCTCCATTTGCCAAGGACCACATGTCTTGTCTCTACAGAACCTTAGCTTGGGAAGACCTTTCACTAGTTTTCCCTTTAATAAGCTTTGTAAGAGCTTCATGCTAGTATGTCCAAGTCTTCTATGCCATAGCCAATCCTCATTACTAGAGATAAAAGACACTTAAAGGATTAGTTAGCCAAATTGTCTAAGTCAATTAGGTAGGTATTGCCCTTCCTTTCACCCTTGAAGACTACCTTTTTATCCACCAAAGTGGTAACTCGGCATTCTCTAGGGTCAAAGGTGGCTTTATTACCTTTGTCACATAATTGACTTACACTAAGCAAGTTATGTTGTAAGCTATCAATAAGTAAAACATCATTAATTAAAGAGCAACCATTCTTACCAATGGTCCCAATGCTAATTACCTTACCCTTGGCATTGTTTCCAAATGTGACATTGCCACCCTCATTTTCCTTTAGGGCCATGAATAACGTCCTATTGCCCATCATGTGCTTTAAGCATCTGCTATCCACATGCTAATCATTTGCTTCATCAGTTACTGCCAAACACCTCTACACAACATAAGTAAATCATCTTTGTTTTGGTTCCCAAGCATATTTGGGTTCTACAGGGTTAGGTTTTGAAGGATCCTCCAACTTAAGGTGTGCCTTCCTAATGTAGCAATAAATATTTATGTGTCCATATTTCATGCAATAGTGTCATTGGAGTTTAGACCTATGTGTCTTTCTCTTATGTATTGCCTTGGTATGAGTAAGGGATGTCCTCATACCAACATGATGTGTGTATAAGCATGAACATGTATGAATAGGTGTGGGACTAGATTTTATATGTGTGTTCGAATAAGAATGCCTTTTATTGTACATGTATGCATGGTTGGCCTTCTTAGAAATAGACTTAGGGCCTTGTTACACATTTCCCTTACCCTTAGCAAACTGTGGTTTAGAGCTTTGAGCATTTTTCTTTCTAACAACCTTAATACTTAAAGTTTTAAGTGTTAATGCCTGATAAATATTGTGAGTGAAAGTGTAGAAGAAGAGGTTTCATTAAAGCCTAAACCATGCCTAACTAAGGGAGGTCTTTGTGATACAATAAGTGTATCCAAAGCTTCCTTTCCTTTGCGGAACTTAGATATAGAGTTTTTAAGCTCAATGACTTCACCTTTCAAGGAGTCATTTTGTTTTCTTAATAAAGTTAGAGATGAAGATGACTTGGATAGACTCTCTACAGACTTCTTGAGTTCTTCATTTGAAGCCCTTAATTCACTTATAAGACTACTTAGGGATTTGAATTCATCCTCTAATTTAGTGCACTTCTTTTTGTAAGTTTCTGTTTGTGACTTATATTTGTCACATTTCATGGTGAGAGCCTTTAAAAGCTCATCATCCATATCATCTAATTCATCAAATTCAAAATGAGAGTGAGGTGAAGAGCTTACCTCATTAAATGCATCCTCTTGAGCCATGAAGCAAAGGTTTGCAACCTCTTTCTCTTCATCTTCTTCACTTGAGCTATCATCCCAAGTGGCTTTAAAGCTTTTTCTTTTTTCTTTATCCCCTTTATTCTTCTTCTTCAAGTTAGAGCAGTAATATTTGATATGGCCTTGCTTGCTACATTCATAGCAAGTGACATCATTTGATCTTTCTTTAGGAGTTAGAGTTACTTTCTTGAAGTTCCTTCTTTCTTTCCTTCTTCTAATCAGCTCCTTAGTTCTTCTTAAAAGCATTGCTAACTCCTCATCCTCCTTGTTACTGTCTTCTTCACTTGAGGCTGCTTCTACTTCCTTCTCCTTTGATGAAGACTTGAGTGCCAAAGTCTTCATTTCTAGTTTTTTAGATTTCTCTCCTTAACCTTTCATTCTCTTCATTTCTTCATCCTTCTTTAAGGCTAACTCATGAGTTAAGAGTTTGCCTGTTAAGACATTTGTTGGCACCTTTCCTATCTTTGGGTTAGACTATTGGATACTACACATGCTTGCACCAAATTTTTTAAAAGGCAAAGATTTCAGAATTTTAGAATTTACCCCATGATTGCTGAGAATTCTCTCAAACTTCTTCATGTTGTTGATGATTGCAAGAAGTCTATGTATCATGTCTGTGATGTTTTTCTTCCTCCTTCATCATAAACAACATCCACTTTGTCACATATATCTTAAGTTGGTTAGATTGACAAAGGTAGTGCCCTCATGATAGTTCTCTAAGGCCTTCCAAATAACATGAGTAGTAAGGCAATGTTGGACCTTTCCAATTTCTTCTTTTGAGAGAGAACTTAGAAGGATTGTCATGGCTCTTTTATTTTTGCCATTGGATCTCCTATGTGCTTTAACCCACTCCTCTTTAGGGATCAACTCCTCACTTCCATCCACTACTTTGGTAGGTGCCTTCCATTCTTTTGCAATAATATCCTAGATGTCTACCACATCACTATCTAAATAGATTTCCATCTTATACTTCCAATGAGTATAATCTGCTCCATCAAAATATGGCTTGAGGTGAGTGTGGATTCCTTCTTAGGCCATGATCTTTTCTCACACAATTAAGCTTTAGAGTGAGACTTGGCTCTGATACCACTTGTTGGCCAAGTGCACTAAGAAGGGCGGTTGAATTGGTGATTGATTAAAAATTTAAAAGGAAAGGTTAAGATGAAGAAGAGAAGAACCAAAATAAGAAGTTTATAATGGTTCATGTGTTAACAAACCCTACGTCCACTCCCCAATTCTTCACAATTGATTATTTTACTTAACTAATTTGGTGTCTTTAAGCTCACACCCAACTTATACAACTTGTGTTTTATGTCTCACATAAAACCTTTACACCTTGTGTTTTTAGGCTTACACAAAAATGATACAAACAAGGTTGGATTGATCCTTACCCGTATGCTAAAGAATAGTTGCCTAAAATCTATCAAACCAAGTATTGGAGTTTTGTTCTTCAAATCCCAACTAGACCTCTAGAAAACTTATTTTTAGCAACCTAAGTTATAAAGATTCAAAGTTGAGTTAACTCAAACCTTAAATTAACCAAACCAATTTAAGATCAGAATTAACAAGTTTGTGAAATTATTATGCCTTCACTCAACAATCTCACCAAGTCCACTTAAGAACTAAAGAAGATAATTTAATCTCACAAGCAAAATTGCTAACAATAATAATATTGATTGAATTATTCTCTTGGCAGAATATGAGGGCTATTTATAGCCTTACAATGCTTAATCCAAAACCAATTAGGATTTGGTTTACATTTCTTAATAGAATTCAATATTTCCTAATGTAATAAGGAAAAGGCAATCCTAAACTAAATAGGAAAACTAAAGAAACATTATGATTGGTCTACAAGATTAGACCAAGATACTTTCCTAACTAAAGAATAACTCTTCCTAAATAGAAAAGGAAAA
>CATIWR010003182.1:0-33518 GCA_949677035.1 Omphalea diandra | reverse complement strand
TTATGATTCAATTTTACTTCTCTACACTTATTTTTCACTTTGGATCAATCTAGGTTGTCAAAATAAAAAAGGGGGAGATTGTTGGACTAGGATAATCAATCCTAGGTTTAGAACCTCTTTTGATCTTGACAAAGTAGATTGATCATCACTAATATTTCAAATAAGTGTTGTTTTTGCAAAATTGAATCAATCTCTCAAGAAGAATTGAAGGAGTTGATGAACTCCAAAGTGACATATAAATCGTGACCACAATCTAGGATTCGCGACCGCGACTCATGTTAAGACATGCTGAAATTCAAGCAGGCGAAATCACAGAGTCATTCTCAGTCGCGACCCTTGGAAAGAAAAAAGCCAAATTGACACAGATGAATTCGCGGTATAAGTCTCGCCTGAGTCGCGACCGCGAATTTCAAAGAAATTCAAGAGGGAAGCAAGTCCACAACCACAGCTTGACAAGTGTCCCAGAAGACTGTTGGAAGTCAAAAATCGCGGAGACATCTTGCTGGTAGCGACCGCGAATCCTGTGGAAGAAAGTTAACCACTTTGGTGGATGGATTTGCGTCCTCTGTCGCGACCTGTGCAAGAAAACTCGCGACCGCGACTGTCGCGGCCTGTCCAAGAAAACTCGCAACCTCGACTTCTGAAAGTAGGTAAAAGACAACAACTATATTTTCCTGGTGAACTAATAAGAAGTTGCCACGTGGACTAGCCGTTAGACACAAACGGGGTTTCTCCTGAAGAATTTGGATTTCGCGACCGCGAAAGGCAGTAGCGACCGCAATTTCATCCTGACAAACATTTAATGCAAAATCTGTCAAGTATGTCTCAAAGATTTGATGAGCTATGATCTGCAACGTCTCTTTGGTGAAGTTTGGCTATAAATACTCCGCCAAACAGCCATGAAGAAAGTTGCTAACGAATTTATTGCAAGTGATTAAAGCTCTCAATCTTTGCTACTCATTTTCTTCATCTTCTTTATAAAATTGTAAGTGTTAGGTGTAAGCATTAAACACTAAGTAAGTGAGGTTTTGTGTTAGCCTATAAAAACACTTCTAGAAAGGTTTAAGTGTGAGTCTAGTGAAACACTTAAGTGAAATTTTGTGTTAGTCTATAAAACACTTTGTTGTAAGGTTGTGTGTTAACCATCAAAACACAAGATTGTATAAGTTGGGTGTGAGCTTGAAAACACCATTGAGATAGTGAAATACCCAATTGAGTGATTAGGGAGTGGATGTAGGATCACTTTTGCTCGAACCACTATAAATTGTTTGTGTCTCTACCATTCTATCTTCTCCCCTTTATCTTTGTTTTAAAATTTTTATCTACCAATTCAACCCCCTTCTTGGTGCCTAAGGATAACAGTTATATGGATAGAGGTTAATTTATAGACTAGAAGTCCATAATATAATAATCCATTATGGAGGCTTTGATTCAAAGATTTTTTTTTTTCCGTTACTTTACCAATTAAGATTTGTATTCACAATCTTGAAGGTAATTTTAGTAATAAAAGAATAAATTTTTTAGCCATATAATTTTTCAAATTCAAATGCATTTGATTAAGAAAATAATGAAACACCTAGACAGGCACACAAATGTATTAGAAAGAGGAAAAAATATAAGAGAATTATCTAAAAAGGCTCTCCTCCCCACGAACCACTTGTGGTGAAAATTCATTTGTCTTTTTTTTTCTAAATCAATTGTTTTTTTTTTTTTTTGCCTTTTGATTTGTCGAGGCTAAATGTCCTTGAGGATCCTTATCCATCATAAATATATAATCAGAGAATTTCAATCACTTGCGTAACTAGAAATTTTAGTTATTCTCTCATTTTAAGCTATAAGATAAATGATCTTCTTTTGTCTTACTTGAAAACATTATATTTTTTATGCTTAATTAAATGAGCAATTTAAAAAATATATATCAAAAGTGTTTAATTCTATAAAATTACATCATTCGTTTTAAAAACTTATCCTAAACTACTTTGGACTTCAGCTCATCCCTACCCCAAATTGCTTCCGTTACTGATCCCAAGTGGGACAGGCGAAAGATATAACTTCCACGAAAAACCTCACAAGGAAACGGAGTGACGATTTTTCCGTCTCATCAGAACCTGTTTCATAGTATACGAGCACATGGCTCAAAATCGATTTCCATCGCAAACCCATTTATAATATCATCTAAATGAAACTATATATATACTAATCAGGTAATTAACCAAAAACAAATGCATTATCAAGTTGACATGACGCCCTTAACCTGTGTAATATGACAAAAATAATGATCGAATAATGCAGAAATTAATGTTTAATTACAGATTACTGAACCTTAACAAGTTGGTATACACTTATCCCACCCGTGTCGTATTAGAAGATAAGACAATAATCATCTCCTCTTGCACAAAATGTCCTCAACTTCTTTTTCACAAAAATTACGAATTAAAATATCATTATATATATATATATATATATTAAAAAAAATTTATAATTTAGAAATAAAAAATTTTATTATTAGACTGAGAAAACCCATTCCTGAATAACTGTAAAAAATTTTCAATGTTATAGTGCTTGTTGCTAAAATATTAGCAAGTAAAAATATTTTTTTGTTAAAATATCAATTAATTGTAAACAAATTTATTTTTTGTAGGCTCTAATAATTTAACTACAGAAAATATTTTTTAAGAAAATAGTTTTCAAGAAAAATATTTTTTGAATAATATACTTTTTAATATTTGAAATACATTATAAAAATATCAATTTTCCTTTGATTTATAATATTATAGTAAAATTTAGCTCACAAAACTTTATATTTATACTATTTATTGTTTTGAAAATATATTTATACTATTTATTATTAATATAAAAAATGCATTAATAATAAAAATTTTTATGAACCTCAACAATTGCCGGTGACTATCATCAGCTAGTGATAATCAATGATGAGTGTTAATAGTGAAAAATGATCGGTGACAATAAATGCATATGTTATATAATTTATTTTTTATTTGGATAAGTTTGTTAAAATTTGAAAAATAATTTTTTTAAAAAAATGAAAGTTATTTTTCTTAAAAATAATTTAGTTTTTCATTAATCGATCATTGACTAATTTCTCAAATCTATCAAAAATCTATCAAATATCAAAAATACGAAAAATGTTTTCAAAAAAAATATATTTTTCACGAAACATATAGAATCTACTTTAAAAATGAATATTTTTACAAACGGACTAGTTCTTATAAGATAGGTTACATATAACAAATAAACGAATCTTGTAACTATTTTTTCCTCTTCTAATAACACAAAATACACTTGATCGCTAAATATTTTATAAAATAAAATTATTTTTACTCATTTGGCAAATATCTATATATATAAAAGAATCATTAACATTTCAATTTGTTAATAATAACACTATTTCTTAGTATGCGACATGTAAAATCAATTAGAAAAATTGTTTTGAGAAACTAGAAATGGAACGTTTTATGTATTTATGTCAACTTCTACATGATAATATCCTCAATAATTGAAAGGTATATACATGAGATAATATCATATATCTACACTATAATTACTTTTTGAAAGCTAAAAAACCATAGGATTCTTTTGTTTTTGTTTTAAACCAAAACTTCCACCACCACCACACAAACATAACCATTGCCACCACCAACAGCAGAAGCAAATGTCGTTACAAGAGTCCCAATCATTCAGTTGGCATTACCCAGAATTCAGTGACAAAAATTTCGAAATCCGCGGCCACACTTTCTACATCATCGTCATCTTCTTCTTTGCACTCCTCATCAGCATAACTCTCCTATTCCTCTACTCCCGGTGGGTCTACCGCTACCAAAGCCACCGATTTCCCATCGACCCACCACTGCACGCGCCCCACGCGTCTCCCCTTCGGCCCCAGGGACTTGATCCCACTTTCATTAAAGCGTTGCCTATAACTTTGCACCAGTCGTCATCATCATCATCATCATCGGCTTATTTAGGTGAAAGCAATGGTACTGTTATGGTGGCAGTTGAGTGCTCTATATGTCTAGAAGTGTTTGAAGATGGTGATAAGGTTAAGGTATTGCCTAAATGCCACCACTGTTTCCATGGTCAGTGTGTTGATATGTGGCTTACAACTCAGTCCAGTTGCCCTCTCTGTAGAGCATCTCTCCTACTTGACTCACCTGCTGTGTCCATATTAACACAATAAATAAATTTTACAGTACGCATATGTGCGCATCATTTTCTTTTTATTTTTTTTTTTGGGTTCTTAATTAGTTTTTAATCTGAAATTTTTGAGGTTCTTAATTATATATTATTTCAGTAGATCATACTGTTTGTTGACTAGTTCATCCTTCCAATTTGATCGTTGTAATTAATTTTTTAAAATTTAATTTTGATTAAATTATCATTTAATTTTATAAAAGTCACAAATTGTTAAGTATTTAGTGTAATTAACAGCGCTTTTTGTTGGTTTCAAGATATTATCTTTTGCCACTAAAATAAAGAATTATTTGCTATTGACACATAGTTTATTGTGTGAGAGATAAGTGTAATTTATATTATTAAACAGCATATATAATTTATCAGAAAATATACATACATATAATTTTCTGACTCTGATTTTGAATTGAGTATCTGCTTTTATATATGTATTTTGGTATTTTAGTTATGTGGCTGTAACACAACGAGTGGCATGTGTTCTAGGAATTTTCAAAGACTTAAGTTGCTTAATGCCTAGTTTTGTTCGTGGAATAATGAACTATTGTGCTACAGAATTTTTTTTGTTGGCATATGCAATTATCCGTACTTATGTCTAATCTTTGAACTATTGTTCAAAAGAAATAAATTAACAATTAGTAAAAATTTAAATGGGTTAAATACTATTATCCTCCTGGATTTTGTTGTATCACACCCTAGATGTTATATTAAAATATCTTTTTATTTTTTTCCATTACATTTTATTAAATTTTCTATTATATTAATATAAAAAATTTATTTACTTCTATTTTATTTAAATATATCACCCCAATTAACTTAAAATTAAAAATTAATTGAGTTAAGTTCTATTTTATTTAAATTTTCGCTTTCTATGCTATTTAAATCCATAACACTGTATCATTATATCACATCACCATTATATCAACATTATCAGCAAATTCATTAGAAAAAATGCAAAAAAAAAAAAAAAAAATTCTCTCGAGTGGTAGAATTCATGACATTATTAGTTAAACAAAGGAGTAAGGTTTAATTTGGCCTTCCTATTATTGTTCTAAGTTCAAATAGGTCCAAGATTAATTTTATGCTCTATTAAATCCAAAAATTTTTTAAAATAACTCAAATGAGTCATTATACAGAGAGTAGCTAACATGTAGTTAAAAATGGGTATCCAAATTTGATTCTCGAACGTTACACACGATTAAAAATGGGCATATAGTTTGAAAAAAAAAAAAGACATTTTAATGTAATTTTTGAAAAAGGAGAATTAAGTAGTATAATATAGTACAATGCAAAAAGGTCATCGAATGTAATCCGGGTTAAATTTGAGTTTCAATTAGAGATAAATTAATAAAACTAAATAAATAAACATGAAACTCAATTGATTGTACTAGATTGATAAACACAGTTGGGTTGTAATTATCTATCAAATAAACGATTTACATTGTGTTGGTGAAGAGAGATTGTTGCTCCCCACTGCTTGCCTGTTTTTCTAAATTTCTATTGACAAGTTCAAGTGGTGCTGGTGCCTTGTGGGTCATTGAAATTGCTTGGCAGATGGGCTTTTACTTCATGGCCGACCAGACACAGTGGCCCTTGAAATAGAATTCATCAGTCCATTGCACGATTCAAAGTGATATACAAGTTTGAAATTCCCTTATCTAAACTAGTAATTTCATATACTAACCCATTTTACTCATTTGGGCCTTCAATGTTATAAATGGCAGCCCAATTAGCCCAAGTTTATAAAACCCCCAATTTCCTTATGGGCTGCCATCATCCCAAAAAATTACGGTTTTCACTACCATATAAATATCCATAAACCCTAAGACCCTGTCGTCGCGCAGCCTCGCTGTTCAAGAACAGAATCATCTTGACGGCACAAAAGAGCTTCATTATCTTGTCACCATGAGAGCCAAGGTATTCCTACTCTTAAATTTGTTTGACTGCTTTGGTCAAATGATTGGTTTGGTTTTTGAATTTTTTTTTGCGTTTTTTTTTTTTTCCAGTGGAAGAAGAAGCGGATGAGGAGGCTAAAGAGGAAGCGCAGAAAGATGAGACAGAGATCCAAGTAGTTTTTTACTTAATTACAGCAAGTTGTCAAACGAATTGTCGTTTTTCAGTTTCTAGTTTTGTCGCTTTATCAGTACCGGTTTAAGTAATAATATTTTCATTGGTGTTTAATTCCATGGTTTGTTGCGTATATCTTTGTTAGACCCTTTATTTTCTGTTGAATGTTAATGGGATTTTATTTTTGCTTATTGGGTTCTTATTTCTTCATTGATATCACATTTTTGTGTTGTTTGTTAATGGTTATTAAGTACTTAGAGGTATTGAAATTTGCTGGAATTTTGTGTTCTTGCTGGTGTGCAAAATCAGATTGACGTGTGTAGCTGATACAAAACTTTACTTGGCTATTAGCATTGGTTGCATGATAGAAGTTGTATAAGATTCAATCTTGTGATTAGTATGCCTATTTGGTATGCTACTTGGTCTATGATATTCTATGTAGCTGCCATATAGATGAGGATATCGTAGGTTTTAGCTACTCAGAGATCAGGACCTGTTTAATATGACCGAATCGGAAGGGAATAGAGTTGCAAACTTGAACCCGGGTTTCAGTTTTGGGATATAGCTGCTTCTAAGGGAATCCTTCTAATCAGTATTCGATAGATGCCCTGTTTCCATGCTATTTTGGTGCTCATCATGTGAATGATTGTTGTTTAAATTTGTTGTTCATATTCCAGTTTGTGCTGAAATATTTTGCGCATTGAGTGATATTGCCCTTTCTTGCATTTCATTGGAATGTTTTTGGCATTTAAGGATTTAGCCCTTGACCTGTTACATTTTAGTATGCCTTTTCATTGGTCATACGCACGTCCAGTAATCTTAAGAACATAGGAATTATGGTCACTATTTGAAGCTTTTATGACTGGAGATCAAATCAGCTACAACTGAGCTAAAAGTCCTTGAAAAGGATCTCGTTGCAATGGAGACCGACCCAATTGATAACCTTCTGATTCTCTGATTGAATCCACTGTGTATTTTTTATAGTAGAAGCTTAAAATAAGGACCAGTAATGTTCTGTAGTAAGAAAGCGGCTTTAGTTGACAGCCATGGAGGGAACCTCTTAAGAAGTAAATTGACATAACATTTTGTCCCTATCACTCTGTATAGGGCCTATAGTAGAAATTGAAATTGTCCATTTTAAAGATGTTAAGAACTGCTGAATCTTTCATGCTTAATGTTCACTATGAGATCATATCATTGGCCAATGGCATAGCACATTGTGCTCTATGGTTCATTATCTAATAACTTGCTCCTTTGGAATTTGTCCCAACTGATTAACATGTTCATTAATAGAACAAAAAAGTTCCAAGAAAGAAATGAAAGGATGGGACTAGATTGCTGCACCATAAAAATGATCACTTTCCTGCTTCTTTGTTTGGTCGGCCGTTATTGTCTAAAGATCTCTGTTTAAAATGAAAATTAAATTTCAAGTTTTTAAATAACCCACTAAACATGTTCTAAAAGAAAAAGAAAAGCCAGAAATCTCTTGTATGACATTATAGTTCTTTTGTTACCCCATCTTGAGCCCTTAATCTATCGATATAACTCCTAACTTCTGCTGCTATCATCTTTTGCATGATGGTCAACAAACAAGTTTCCTCTATCTGGACCCCACATCTCTCCTCCTCCTCCTCCGCCTTCACTACCGCCACCTCCTCTGTCCTCTCCGCCACTTCCGCCGTAACAATTCCATCCCCTGGCGGGGATAAAGTTAACGAAGTTTCAGGCTCCACAATCCCCACATCCCCACCCAAACTACTATGCTCCGGAGAAGCACCCAAGCACTGCCTCTTAACACCCGACTCTGTTTCTGACTCGGCCGAAACATCTAAATACTGCCGTTTTATCACCCTGTTTGAATCGGATGACGCGGACGACAACTCCCCCGCGTGTTTCCTACGTAAAGTAGAGTTCCAATGATTCTTAATCGCATTGTCCGTACGACCAGGCAAGAGTCTGGCAATGGTAGCCCACTTGTTACCATGAACAGCATGAGCCTGCACAATGATAGCATCTTCAGCGGGAGTAAACGGGCGGTGCTGAACCTCAGGCGAGAGCTGGTTGCACCACCGTAGCCTGCAAGATTTGCCCGAACGGCCAGGAATGCCAGTGCTGATCAAAGACCAGTTTCTTGGGCCGTGCTGCTCCACCAGCTTGATGAGATTAGCATCTTCTTGTGGGCTCCAAGAACCCTTGATCCTATCGCCACTATTGGTGTTGAAAGAACCCATCAAGAATCAAGAAACCGATGAAAAGAAAGAAAGAAGAAATGTAAGTTTGTTGATTTAGGGGTTGGGTTTGGATTTATAATTAAGAGGAATGAATGAAGAGATGATAAAACGGTTTCAAGCAGAAGGGGTTGTTGGTGTGAACCGTAAAACCGCACGATGACACAACGACTTTGATCGTTACAGGCGCGTTTGTTTCAGTTTTTGTTATTATTAAATTTTCTTTCTTTTTAAATCAATAAAAAATACATAATATTTTGGTTTCTGCTGTTGGATCAGTTTCTGTTTTGAAGTGGGTGTGGGTGAGATAAGGGAGTTATAACTAAGTAACTGACTCTGATTTTATTAATTTATTTTTTACAAAATAATGGAAAATATATATGATCCAAAACTGTGGCAGTTAGGTTTCCTTTTTGTTTTATCTTCTCTTATGTAGAGCGGATTGGTTGGTTAGATGGGTGAAATTGAAAATCAATTTGTGGTTGGTTTTGGTTTTAAATTGAAAAATTAATTACAATGGATTTAAATTGATGAAAATTGAAAAAATTAATTAAAATTGATTAATCAACTAACTTGACTTAACCTAAAATTATGTTATTTTGTAACAAAGTTCAAAAATTGTTAAAAATTAAACATTTTTATTTAAAGTTTAAATATTAAAAATATTTTTATTATTTTGTCATATTATACTATTTTTTTTTTATGATTTTTAAGATATCTCTAGGTATATATATATTTTTCTCAATTTTTTTTTAAAATAATACATTATCAAATTGAATTGATAAAAACTAGTCGAATAAAAAATTAACCAATTGAAATCGAAAATTAACCTACTGATTGATTTAATAAGCAGTCATATTTTAAAAATATTAATGTAACATATTACTTTTGTTTTCTTACATTAGATATATATCGAATCAATTCACGACTTATACTGAATAAAAAATATAAAATAATATTTAAATACAAATAATTATAGATATAATAATAATAAATTTTTATTATTTTTTCTATTCTCTAATTAGCTTAATGTAAAAAGTAAAATGCTACTCACTAAGTAGTTTCGGTATTATTTTAAAGAAATAAGAGAAAAATATAGTCGAGGATTTGTAATATTTGTACAACGTTATTTATTTTTGTTCGTTTATTGAAAAATAGGGGGAATAGAGAGTCAGGTAAGAGTTACAGAAGCTGAAAGAAGTGTCAAAGAACTGCACACGGCTATTGCGGGAGTTCGGTGAAGACAGAGATTGAGAGTTCCATTATAACGGAATTGTTACAGTTATTTATGACAGTTTTATGTTTATTATTATCATTGGTTAAGACTACAGTATTATTTATTTTATTATATATATAATATCATTATTAATAATTTATTTTAAATTAGATAAAAATTATTATTTATTATTGAATTGGATAAAATTAAATATCGTTAGATTGAATAAAATGATTATTTACCGTTAAATTATACCACGTTAGTTGATAGTATTATAAAATTAGTTGTCGTAGAATTCAGCTTATTATTATTATTATGAGTATTATGGTGAATGCATTTGAATAGGCTTAGGATCTCATTTCAATAAATATGTACTGCCGGAAAAAAAAATATTGACAAGGTGAATGACGTTTAAACTTTTTATGAGGATACATAAAAGCAAATTAATTAAAGGCAGTTGTAACTAATTAGCATAGGAATTAAAGAATTAATTGATAAATAAATTTTTAATTATGTAATCGAAAAAAAAATGAATAGGTGAGAATTGTGGTTTTTTCTTAGTTGAGAGTTTTGTGATTTAAGATTGATTGTTTAATAATTATTAGGCACTATTTTTTGGATCTTATGTGAATTATCATATAAATTTTAGTTTATCTTATGTTATATTATTACATTTGAAAAAGATTTTTATTAAAAATAAAATCATGATTTTAACTCTAAATCAATGTATTGTTATTAATTATATTGAGGATTTTTATTTTTTCTCACTTCGCTTTTGCCATTATCTTAACAAAAAAAAAAATCAATTATGTTGAGAATCAAATTATTGTGACTGTGAATTATAAATGTATTTTTTTTTATAAATATCGTATAATTATTTATAAGAATTTATTTTAATTGAGAGATTAAAAAATCTATAGATTTAGTCAAAATTTATAGATTTTAAATCCATCAATAGTGAAATTCATGGGATTTTTACCATTTAGATTAAACATAAAATTAATGGATCGATGATTTAATAGGGATAATCTTAAAATTAAAAAAATATTATAATAATCTATTATTTATTAAAAATGATAAGTTTTTAAAAAACTCCACCTCTTAGTTGGGATTTTAAAACCTTCAAATGAGCAATTTTGGGAAGGTGATAAAATTTTCTGAAGCCCATGAATTTTGACTCATTTTAATCTCGTCAAATAATGAATTTAACTTAAATATATAGATATAAATCATCATCTAAAATCTCTCATATAAACCAAGGCCTAAATGGAAAGATATTCTTTACTTTTTTTTAAAAAAAAAAAAAAAGATATAAAACTTAAAACATGAAATAAGTTTTTCATGAAGCTTTTTTAATTTTATAAATTCATCATTATTTTTTTCCCCCTCTTAAAAATATATTCTTATTTTCAATATATAAAATAATTTGTTTATGAATATTCAACAATAATGGATTATCGCTTATATCTAAATAAACATTATTTTTCTTATTTAGATGATTAATTTACACATTTCAATTTTAAGTGTTGGATGGATGCACCAAGTGTATTGGCTAGATAAAAAATGTGCTAGTCTAGTAGTTGTTTCTAAAAATAAAACTCAATTATTTGGTTTAAATTAAAAAATATAAATCATTTAAATATAATCCTTTCATTCTTAAATATATGACGTTTTTTAATATTGTACAATAATTAATAAACTATTAATTAGACAATATTTTAGAAAAAAATAACTAAATTACCTTTTTTATATTACTATACTAAATTAATATGTACAGTAATTATGCAACAATAGTACTTAATAAGGATAAGGATATAATTAAAAAAATAAATTAAAATCTTATTAGTATTTTATAATTAAAAAAATAAATTAAAATCTTATTAGTATTTTAAAGTGACACATATTTTAAAAGAAAATTTCAAAAAAATCAGATATTTAGGAATGAAGAAAGTAATAAAAATTTTTTATAATATTAGAAAAGAGAATTCACATTAGATTTGAATTCTTACATTTATTTCTAAATAGTCTTACTCACCGCTAAAATTAAGATAACAATTAGAATATATGTTTATCAAAAACATGGAAGGAGCACAATTGATGATTAATAGTATAGGATGTGGATTACTGAAAATTGCTAAATATCTTGTAACACCCCATCATCAACATGAATCGTGATATGGGTCTTATCTTATAAGAGAGGAAATGAAGGCAAAAGCCCAAGTACACACATTCTACTACTAGGGTTTGACCACTGATATCATGCAGTAACAAGGGCCAACCAATGTGTACTATAAATAGATATGATTAACCCTAACCATCCAATCTCTTTGCAGAAGTTGTTTGATAGCTTGAACCATGCATGGTCCAACAGCTCTTGATCACCTCGACAAAATCCTTTGTTGATCAACTGAAAAGCATAAAGGATGTTCACTTCAAGCTCTATAGCACCAGTCGATAATTTGTTTATGGAAAACTCAAACACTCCCCAGAGAGTTCCTTCACCCCTAAATTATGCCCAAAATAGCCATTCTAGAAATTCACGGTTGTCACATTTTATTAGTTCCCAACTTCAACTCCCCACCGCATATGCTTTTTACGTGGTGTCTTTTTGGCTCATTTACAGGTGTCTTTGGCTACTCGTCTGGTTTGGTTATTTGTTGATGCAAAGTACGACTAATTTTCTGAATGATGGATATGATCTTTGCCTCTTATTTTTTTTGTTCACTGGAAGACCATCTAGGTCTCTCTTTCACTCACTGCTAAATATTACTTTCAAAGCTAGGTGAACAGAAACTTGCTCTAAGTCCCTATTTAGATACAAAAAAATTTCTCACAATAATGATATAATATTATCATTTTTTAACTTATTTTTTGTAATTTCCTATCATGTATCTCTTCCCCATATTCTGAACTTATAGGTGTTTTTCAAGTGAATTGGGTGATAAGATAATTTTACATGTGAGAAATGTGAAAATATTTTAGACATTGCATGTGAGTGAGTTAGAGAAAATTAAAAAATAGAATATAAATAGAGGTTAACTAATTAACTTGTTTGTAAATTTTTTTTATGAATAGATGAGAGTTACTAGAAGTTAATTATTTACATTCATTAACTTCTAAACAACTATTTTTTTTAAACCCTAAGTAGAGAATTGAAGGATAAAGTGAAAAAATTTTAACTAGATTACATCTATCAATCTCCTATTTATTGAAAAAACTCTCAAATAGAGTGAAGTTAATTATACTCAATTTTATTCTATTTCATACATTTTTATTATCCATATTAATTTTCCTTTCCACCATAAAAAACTTTCATGCAATGCCTATTATAAATAAGGTATAGCTACAATTTTATTTCTTTATGTTTCTTAAATTCGACTTTATTGTAAATCTGTATTATTGTTTTTCTTTTCATGAAATTTTTTTCCCTGTACTTTATTTTCCTAGTTGTTCTTTGGGTTTGCATGGGTTAAGGAATTAAATATAAATAGAGATTAACCAATTAATCTCGTTTATAAGTCAAGTGAGAGTTAATGAAAATTAAACGTTTCCATATCTATTTAATCTCCTAAATCAAGAATTAAAATATGAAATATAAAATTTTAAATAGTTTATATTCATTAATTTCTTATTTTTTTAAAAAAAAATTTCAAGACAAAAAATTGATTAACTTTTATTTGCATTTCATTTTATATCTTTACATCACGCTTATTAATTTTCCTTCCACCATGATAGAACTCCCATACATAATAAGCAATTAATAGTTTCAATACAATATCTGATTCTGAAGTAATTAATTGTAATTGTCAATGTAAGTAAGAACATCTGATTTTGATTTAAGAAACTGTAGCCTTTCTTCAACTTGCTTATTGGGTATAAGGTAGAATGTACCCTATCATAACTGCTGCAACTTTAGCTGGTTTTTAATTCTCAAATTGCAAAGTTTCGAAGCTTCCTCTTGTCTGATGGATGCTATATGAGAAGAAGATTTATCATCTCAGAAGTACTCTTTTTCTGTTTGCAGGGAGGGACAAAAAAGTACAACTACAAAATGACACCAATATGTCCTACTCAATATTTTCTCAGTATGCCTTTCCCTTGGTTTGATGAGGGTTTTGTTCTTACAAATTAGATCAGTAGGGGTGTTCACGGGTCAGTTTTAGCTCCATAATTCTAATAATGGTCCTTTGAAATTAGGGTTGATTTTGTCCCAAACTTATTGCAGTCCTAAAATTTGTCCATGTCAAATTCCAATTTGATTCCCCCATGAAGTAATCCAGTAGATGAAATATAACACTATATATTCTCAATATTCCATCTAAATTTATATTTTTCCTTGTTTTATCATATTTATGTTATTTAAAGAGTGTTAGAGTATCAAATAAGTAGGAATAACTAAATCTAGAGGTGTTTTAGGCTAGAGATAAATTGAAATTATTTAGAAATAAATACCAGAATTCAAATCCCATGGATATAATCCCCTCTTTTCAATATTTAAAATTAGAAACTAAACATAAGGATGTCCAAAAGACTGTAATAATTTAGATATATGAAAAGAGTCAACATCAGTTCTTGGTAGATATTGGGTATTTATTAACTAAATTAACATGCATCTCTTAGTTTCTGATGTGTGGGGCATATAGTAATGGACTATGGTGAAACAATGAATATGTTGAATTGGTTGGTTATCAACCATATACTGAGCATTGGGACAATTGTTTGAAAATTTTTTTTTTCTGATGAGGTAATTATTATTGATGGAATCTTTTTCTCTTTAAATCTTACAAAACTCTTATGACTAATTGATAGGCCAATGGACTATGCAGCACAGTTGAAATTGATAATAAATTCGTAAATAATAATTTAAAAATATTATAAAATTATTTTATTTTGTATTATTGAAATTGGTAAAAAAATTTTAAAAAGGGAAAATAATTAATCATATACTTCTAAACTATATAAGTTTTTCCCTACGTATTTTGACAATTATATTTAATTTTTTTTATTTTGACAAATTTAGCCAATTTTGCAAAATTTTTTATAATTATGACCAATTTGGGATTTTGGCCAAAATTAGATTACATGACACATTATTTGTCAATCTTACATAGATGGCACGTCATGGTCATGTCATCTAATTTTGACTAAAATCTCAAATTTGCCATAATTTTCAAAAATTTTGTAAAATTTGCTAAATTTGTCAAAAATTTAAAAAAATGGATATAATCTTCAAAATATACAAAAGTTTTGAATTTTTTTTATCAATAAACCTTAATTTTTGTATATTAAAACTTATTATTGTTTTTGAATGATGCATATTATTAATAAAATTTTCATCAAATTTATTTTTATTATGGTAAAAACTCTTCATATATACAAATTGAAAACCCAAATTGAAGAAATTATAAAAATCAATAGTACAAATACGCATTGTTTAAGGGTTCAACAATGTCAAGATGTAAATGTAAATGTATTGTGCAAACACACATCTCCAAATCCCAAAAAGCATGTACTAGTAAAGGAAGCATCACTAGAGCAAATAAAGTTTGGTATATATAGAAATACTAATGTGACTATTGAGAAGGCAAAAAAAACCTTTGCCTCTTGCTTCTTATACGATAATTTGATGGCATGGAGGATGAAGAAATTCTACTCAAAACCACATTGAGTGATTGCTTGATAGTGCTAAGGGAAATGACACAGTTTCCCTCATTAGGCTCTTTATTATTGCAAAGCACAAAAATGCTTTTAACCCTCCCACCTACACTTGCAATATCAGCTCTCACTATGGAGAGTTTAAGGCCTTTGAGCACCCGGATGAGCTCTGAGAACACCTCTGGCCGATCGTCGCAGCAAACAGAGGCCCGGATAAATATATTATCCTTGTGTTTGTTGGTTCTTGTGGAGGAGCTTTCATCTTGAGAACCATCATCAGAATCATCAACATCTACTGTTACTTCATCGAATTCTGTTGGAATTGTGATAGCTTTGCTTACTTCCATTGCTTTTCCCTTGAGATCCTTCACGTGATCAATCACACTTCCTAGCAGAGCTGCCTTGTCCATCTACTTAAGAAAAGAGAATTAATGTTATCGAATTCCTATGTTGGTGAAATCTTTAAAGAATAAGCGAGGAAACCCAGAAGCAGAACATCAATTAAAGCCCAAAACATGAACGTATACCCTCTTTGTTATCCAATTCTATGCTATGCTGTGCTATGCTAGGCCAATAAGAGTAGTTCTCAAGAAATTTTCTTTTATTAGTAGTTCTGCAATAATTGAGCTGAATTTTCATGTTGATTTTAATGACTGTGCAACTATGAGGAACCAAGTGATGGAATTGTAAAAACAGATTAATGACTAGCAAGAAATGTTACCAAATGATGAAGAGGCTCAACCTTATAGGCATGAAAAGCAAGAGCTTACCTGTGCCTCTGAGATTGTAACAAAGACACACACACACACACACAGAGGGAATAATATATATACCTTATCTGATTTGGGAATTAGTTTTCTGAGAATTCCAAGCTGTGCATTAATTCGGTCCCTGCGCCGCTTCTCAGCTTGGCTATGGCTCTTGGAAACAGAAGCAGCTCTATCTTCTGTAGCTTCTTGGGTTGGCAAGGACCATGATGGAACTCCATGGTTAGCCTCTTGAATGGGTATAGACCAAGAAGGAAAGCCATTGACCTGGCAAGTGGCAGAGGCTAAATCGTGAGGCAATGGAGAGCACGGAAATAAAAGGGACTTATCATATGCAGGAGAATTGGTTGGAGCCCAGTTTGCTTCTGCAGGAACTGCAGGCCAACCTGAAGAGTAGTGATCATCCATATCTTGAAACAACCTTTTTCCTCATGTCTAATATAATCCCTCCAGCTTTTTATCTCACAATCTACAGCAACTGTTTCTGCACTAATAATGTGTGATCTGCATATCTTGATGGCTATTGGTGTGATGTGTAGCAACCTTTAAAATTGGTCAAATGAAAATCTTGTTTGGCCATATTCGGCTGTCACCTCAGTATGAATTTACTTAGATAAATTCAGCCAAGATTTTACTCTATAAAGACCCCATAAAGATTTTCACGTGCGGAGGAAAAAGAATGTGGTTTTGGAAGATAATTAACTTCATTTATTGCTAAGAATAAGCATCCCCATCCACAAAGAGCCATAATCCTCTTGCGTGGTAAAAAGAGAGGCTATTATTTGTGGTATGACCATGCAGTCACAAAGAAGCAATCTCAGAGGCAGGCAGAGTGAGGGAGACAAAGGGGAGCCTAGCCCATCCTAAACTTTCTTAAAGCTACTTAATTTAAGATCAAACTTTCTTAAAGCACCTTTAGCCTCCCAAGTTTTTCTAAAATTCTTCAACATCAAACTTTCCTAAAGTTCCTTAAAACTTTTCAAGAACTCAATAAGATATATCTGTAATTTCACTTTCAAAAGATATTTATATATATAAGGCAAAAAAGAACTTTTCTTTTGTCATTGGCCCCCTTAAAATAAATTATAATTGTTTTGTCACTAAATAATATATTAACTAACAAAAACAATACAATAATTAACTTGTTTAGTAGTTAATTTTTTAAAAAATATTCATTTACTGAAAAGTACAAAAGAAAAAAATAGCGAAATGCAATACATTTCACTTTAAAAGTTTCTAGCTTTATTTGCTTCAACTTTACTCTGTTATTATTGTTAGTAAAATTAGTATTTCTAGCTTTACAATTATAGTTTATCGTAAATGAATCACATACAATAAGATATTTGATTTACTTTAATTTTAATAAGAACTTAATTATTAATTTGTAAAATCTAAAAGTTAGAGTATTTATCAAAATGTATGTCTTAAGGTGTTGTTCGATTGATAAAATCTAGAATTCGAAATCTTGAAGTCGATTTATTAGAAAAACTTTTAGGTAATAATTTTTCAATCCGAATAGAATTAATCTCATACTTGAAAAAATATAGAGATATATGACTTAAATATAAAAATTATTTATTTATATTTTCAAATCTATAAAAAAAAAATGTTAGACTCTCATTTCAAATTAGTGATATAAATTTAATAATCTCTTCATTCTATAAAAATAGACTTATTTCTATTTTCACATAGATTAAGAAAATCTAACTAATATAAGTGAAACAATTATTTTTACTCATATTTTTCTTAATATATCCTTATATTAAATAGGATAATTTATATTATTTTAACTATAAAATAATGATAATTCATATTTATTCATTATAAAAGCACATTAAATATAAACATATTAGGAAATTAAAAAATTAATTATACTCTTAAAAAGACAATGGACTATAATTTGAGACAGATGATAAAAGAAAATAAATATATTTTTATAAGATAGAGGGAGTATGATTCACATCTTTATTTATATATTTTTTATTTTTTAATTAAATATATAACATATATACCATATTGAATGACATATTATTATATTAGTTTTGACCCCTCTGTAGAAAATTTTTCAAACTATGCACTTGAGCAACCTTGAAATAGCACCATAGCAAGGGTCATTTGCTTTTTAAACTGTTTGATATGGAATAATTTCCTTCAAAATGGATGTGGAAGTAGCTGATACAATTATTGAAGACATAGGGCAATCATACTAACAGTTGATCTACGAAATTTAGCCTGGAAACTCTATTATAATACCGTTAGAATCATTACAACAGCACAGCACAAAATATTTCAAGAGGATTTGAGCGTTACTTTGTTCTTTGTTCATTGGCGTTTGCCAAGGACATTTTCATTTGTTCTGCCTTTTTTACTTTTTGTTTCCAATTTTTCATGGACTAAGACTTGACATTGAACCCACCACTAACTGGTCCATTGATTGTGCTTCTGCAATATAGGGCAACCCAAACAAAACCAAAGTTTTTTTTTTTATTAGAAATAATCAGGGCATGGATCAGGTAAAATTAGAGATTTCATAATCACCAAATTGTTACATAAATTCGATTCTTGATTTAAAAAAAAAATCAGTACTAAATTGAAAATATTTAATCTCTGGATATATATATATATTACAGTTTAATTTCGAATAATTCAGATCGGTTCGATTCAATTAAGATATTGGATTGATTACCACCTTAATAACCAAGATCAAATTTTTACTAAAAGTAATGCCAAACATGTTCTTAAGCTTTATCCTTGCATCTACTTGGCTACTATTTCTCAAAATCATCCGCAACGACAAATAAGCCCCTCATTTTGGTGGCCTTTTTGTCCATTTCCACTTGTTATGTGCGTGTGTGTGAGTGTGAGTGTGTGTGTGTTTATTGTCCTGCACAAGAAAACAAGAAAACTTCAATTAGCATCACCAGTTTGGTCACAAAGCAGGGCCCCTTAGCACACAAACATTGTAACTCACCATAAAGAGGATTTAAAGGACTGATACGACCTTTGATCCACCATTCACTTTGCAATAGTTCTATGTACTTCCTAGCGATGTGTGGTGTCAATAATTTTCTCTATCATTCTATTAGTAATTATTTGGGGTAGAGTCTTTTCTTTTCTTCTCTCTTCCTGGCCAAAGGATTGCTTCAACAAACTAGCAAAATCACTGTCACAGCCAAGAATCATGAATGTGCACAATATAGGAGCATGAGGAAATGGACTTAATGGGTGTATTGTGAAACAATAATAGATCAAGTTGCAGCAATGAATAAAACCCACAAAAGATTTGATAAGCACAAACAAGAAGAGAGTCAAGAAAACCCCAAGCAGACAGCTCGTGCTTGAGTAAGATAATGGCGTGGGAAATAAGGTTCTACAGCCCCTCCTCTAGTCAGCAATTGCCGAAAAAGGGGTGTGGGGTTTGAGTCACCCTTAATCTAAGGTTCAATCTCCACTTGCTGAAAAGACAAGAAAAAAGGAATAACCTATGCTCAAATAACATAATGCAATACATGATTGCTAAGCTTATCAAATAAGTAAAAAAAAAAAAATTCATCATCTAATTTCATTGTCACTTAGAAATTGCTAGGATCACAAAACGTTCAATCTCCACTGGTTGAAATGACAAAAGAAAAAGAAGAAAAGCTGATGCTCGGATCACATAAAGCAAGTACATGTCTTCTAAGCTTTATCACTAAACTTCCTAAGCTTATCACTAAACTTCACTTAATTTCACTGTCATATGAAAATCGCTCATATCACAGAATGACCAATCTCCGCTCATTGAAATGACAAGAAAAATTAGAATACCCAATGCTTGCTAGGCTTACCACTAAATTTCATCACTTACTTTTCAGTTTTTCACATAAAAACTGAGTATCAACTTTTATTTGTATTTCAGTAACGCTTACTATTGCAAGTCCAAGAAGACTTAAAGAGTATGGTTTTGTTTGTTAAACTAACACTTTTTTAGATTTTAAAAATGTTTTTAAATGCTCATGAAAGTAATTTAATTACATTATCAACCTAATTCAATAGCTATTGGCAAAACGTTTAAATATTAACTTATTCAAAATTAACCTTTTACTCACAAAACTCATATTAAAAAAATTTATAATCTATTAAGAAAGAATCTGTTCTGATTTTTGTCCCAAAATCAGCTATTGACAATTGCAATACCACACTTGCCCTTAGTAAGACTTTTAGATCTGGCAGAAAAGTAAAGTCTGGTGGCCCACAATCAATTGAATAACTATAAAAAGAAATCTTGCTAGGCTACCACATCAAGATATCTTGTTGAAGATCTACTACAACATAGCAAGATATTATTGAAATACGAAACTAAAGTTGGATAATTTTTATGTGATAAATTAAAATTTAAGTAACCTAACTTAATTCATCTGATAAATTTAGTGATTACAAATACAATTAAACTTCTTTCAAAAAAATTACAATTAAGCCTATTAACTCAAACCCATGAAAATCAATAACATTATGTAATAAATCGCAAGATATATATACATGATGATGGTATATAACATTGAATAAGGACCAAGATCACTCACAAATGAATTACAAAAGTGAGGCCACTTATGGAAGATCAACAAATGGGTATATGCCCATATGCATTTCGTTCATTTATAAATGTTGGCCAAGCAAGTTTTGTACATTCATGCATGCATCAATGCCTAGAAAAACTTTAAAATCCTAACCATGTAACTGGCATTAAAACGGTTTGAGATCTTTAATCCGTGAATTAAGACAGCAGCTCATTCAAAAATGCGAATCCCATTGAACTCCACCTCAGAATTCATTAAAATGGATTGCACCAACTTTCCAGACGATATAAGTGGTTGCAAACATAACTGTACTTATGAATACAAATGAAAAAAGTACGATGAAAAGATCATTACCCCCGGGAAACTGAAACGTCCATCCCTCCTTCGGTAACCCTCTGTTGCTGTCATCAAACAAGTTTGTAGGGGCTTCTGGAAGGCCAGATCTCTTCTTCCCCTTTTCACTTTCCTTCAGAGCATCCAGTAATTTGCTGCCCATTTCTGATTTTGATGCCTTTGATTCTGTGTAACGGCTGAGAACCCGAGCAGCCTTTAGTCTCTCTCTTGCCGTTAGAGGCAATCTTTTGCGAGTAGATTGCAACTTAGGCCTTACCTCCTGCTTCTGTCCTGAAGAAACAGTGGAACCATGAGAACCTCCAGAGATTTGAGGTCCTGGCCCATCATCAATACTAATTGGGAACTGGGTGGTTCCTCCAAGAGAATCCACAGATGAGGGGTTTGTGGATGAAAGCTGATTATTAGAAAGCGAGCTTTCAGCACTACCAGGACCATTATCATTGGTGTCTGTAGCAAGGCGATCACTATCTGCAGCTGAAAGAGAGAAGCCCCTTCTTTCCTTTATATTTATCCTTAAACCGATCATTCCCACAGAAAATGTGAGTTGGGTAGCTTTTGATGCTGAAGCTCTAACAGAAGATCCAGACACATGCTGGTAGTTGGCTGGCAACTTTTAATCAAGAAACATTGTAAAGAACCATTAGGTACAAGCTAATACCTCTAAACAGTATTAAACCAGTAAACATGTAACACCGTAGAAGAAGACAGAACTGTTCCATAACACAACTCAAGTAAAACAAAGGTAAAAGCTAACAACAAATAGACTACTATTAACCACACCTAAAGGACAGATAGATCTTTAATCTCAAAATATCCAAAATAACTACATAACAACCGCTATATAGGAGTTGAGAGCCTCAATCTCACAGCATTCCAGATACACTCAAACGCTTTATCAGAAGCCATCATTCTCTGCTGGAAGATCTTCTTGTTTCTAGCATACCAGATGAAATAAGCATTGCAAAGTTTTGTCCAATCTAAAGTTAGTTACACAGAATTAAAACAGAAAGGGATATATGACCTGGCCCCCAAATTTCTTTTGTGACAAAACCTTGAACGCAGTCATTTCTGAGGCCATACGAATAGACTGTCTAAAGGATCAAAGATTTCCCAACCATGATCAATTGATCATAAAACCTGAAAGTGGTCTTGACAACCAATTTACAATATACAGCAAGAGAAGAACATGCATGGTACAAGGGGCATAAATTTCTTAACAACACATGATCTATAATGATTATACTTAATGTAAGAATGCAGCAAGCTGCCAACTAGTATTTCATTTTTTTTTTTTTCTCTCAATAACAGCAACGTCTACAATCATGAAGATTCAAAAGCAAATTCGTCAATAGACAAATTTTTTGCATTAAAAAACATTTTAGAAAACAAACTGCAGGAATGAGCGAGCAACAACATAATGGTCTGAAAGATATTTGAACATCTTAAATAGTCCTTAGACATTAGGTTGTATTACTAGGTTTGGCCTCATAATTTTATGTTTCTGGTGTGTCAGGTGCAAGCATGAGATACAAAAAAGATAAAATAAATAAATTTGTTGATTTGGAAGAAGAAAAAACAAAAAAGGGGGGACATGCAAAGGAGAGGGTTTGTCCAATGCATTGACTATAAATCAAAAAAATCTCCAGGTGAAAACCAATGTAGTTAAAAGCGAAGGGCGCACTCAAGGCAATATGCTTTCCTACCACCTTGAAGCGCAAAAAAAGCGCTCGCCTGAATAAAGCAAGGCACAAAATTAATTTTAAAAAGAAATAATTAAAATATATTTACTAAAAAGCATAAAACTTTAGAAAATATAAATCTAATGATAATCAAAGCATGTAAGAAGTCACTTCACATGGGAAAATAAAACTGTAACATATAATGTTAAAAAAAAAATCTATGAAATTATTCACGAATCTAATGCTTAAAACTGATGGAGTCACTATGGTACAAGATATTTCTTATTCTAAGTTATTATACCTCAGTTGTAAAAGACAATTTTACCCTAGATAAATGGTGCTCTAATTAGCTAATAAAAGCAAAACTACCAACACAAAAAAAAAAAAGAATAAAAAAGAGCTGCTGTCATACAAGACTTTTCCTATTCTGTCTAAAGTTATTATGCCTAGATTTTTAAAGACTACTTTACCCCATGTAAGTGATGCCCCAATTTGCTAATAACAATAAAACTGCTGCATGTAAATTTCAAATGAAAAAAAAAAAAATTCCACAAATTGATCACTTCTTATATGAAGCACAATAAACAGCAACAGAAGCAACAAAGTATTTTAGTGCCTCGCCTGGTGCACCTAGGCGCCCAGGTGAGCGTTTTAACCACACTGGTGAAAAGAGATAAAAATAAAACAATGGTTTCTTGCATAGAACTAGATTTCTTTCCTGAAATTATACATTGGAATCGATACCCGAAATCGTTAACAGAAAGCAAACCTAGAAAGATTGTGGAACTGCAATCAGTAGTACATGCATGTACAATAAGAATACTTGGTCTTATGAACTGAAAACTCAACATTGTGCCAAAACATTCTTGCAAAGTAGAATTTCATTACACAAAGCAAGAACGCATTAAATTAACTGAACAAGCATATACAAAAGAAGGAATATGGAGGACAAAGTATTATATTTTTCTAATCAGTAATCCTTTGTTTGGAGCACTAATTGTACAAGAGAAATGAAGAGAAATAAAGAGAAAAGAAAAAAAAAATTTTAATTTCTTTTCTCTTGTTTGGTTCTCCTATTTGCACAAGAAAGGAAATTCAAATTCATTTGCAAGATATAAAGGATTATAAATTATAAATTTACCTTTCTAACCTCATTATAAATAAATTTTATTTTTTTGAAATTAAATCTGAATATTGGCATTTGGCAACTCAGCTTAAAGACTCATTTGATATTGGTTCAACTGCATAAAGATTTTGAAGGCATTTGGGTGCAAAAGTGAAAATGAAAAAGATAATATATAGAGACAAACCGAGGATATTTTAGTAATGTAATATATCTCACTCTTCTTAACTCAATGTTTCCCCCTCTTTTTCTCCAAAATGAAGAGAAATTTTTATTGGTGTAATTACTCTCCAAAAGCCTGTAGGAAAATGTAATCTCTCCATTCCTTCTTTTTCTTTCTCTTATTTGCAAACCAAAAAAAGAAATAATTTCAATTTCTTTTCTTTTCCCCTCACTTCCCCCCAACCAAATAAAGGGCAAGTTAACTATGAACCAACAGCCAGGAATTTCAATATGAAAGTTACAATTCCTTGCCAACAAAAACATTAAAGAGAGTGGTGTTCAAAAACTATATTCTTTAGCAAATTAAACATCATTTGCACTGCCCCATAAACATACAGTCCAGATAGCTTCTCCATAAAATTTATTGAAAAAAATAAAAGGTCAGCTGTCTACTACTACAACACTATAACATTATTTTAAAAAAAAAAAAAACTTCATTCTTTTGTCCTTTTAAACCCTAAAAAGTACCTAAATTTGAATAATTAGCTAGCCTAATTATCTGTAAAAATTCACCTAGATAATGAACCGGCACAAATTGGATATCATGAAACACTAACGAGTATTACCGAAGGGCAAAAACTTCAGAAGAAAAGAAGTGCATATTCAGTGTTAAAGCACAGGAAATTCACAACCTAGATGAGATAAAGCGTCTAAAACTTAGATTACAGTTAAAAGTCGGCCATTCTAACCAAAACTAAAGGAAAAGATAACAGTTATTAATTGAAGAAGAAAAGCATTACCTTTGAGATGAACCCAACAACAGAATTAAGAGAAATTGCCATTTGTCTCTTGTTTAAGTCCCGACCATATAGACTGAGGAAGAGAAACACTTTGAGGTGCGCGTATTTGTGGCAGTGAAGTGGATGACTCGTAAGGGTATCGACTAATCATTCCACCACTTTCTTTTATAGCACGTGTCGGCCACGCTTGTTCTCGAGATCATATATATATATATATATATATATATATATATATATATATATATATATTAGTAGTCATAATACAATGATTTTAAATTTTGAAAATATTTCATGAAAATAATTCAATTATTTTATCATTTTCATTTAGTAGTTTTTTTTTTTTAACAATGATTTTGAAAATTAGATTTTTTGAAAGTTAATTTTTTCCTAATATTTAATATTAGGCTAAAGAAAAAAAAATTATCGACGCTAAATATATATAATGATATATAAAATAGCTATTTATAATTACTTAACAAATTTACCATTAGACACTTTTTCAAAAAGTAAAATCATCTTCCAAATATATAATAGTTTTGCTTCCATCTCTAATCCTGCCATTCAGAGAGGAAAAGAAAATGTGGACCTAAATTAGAAGGGTAGATAGCACCCAAATCCTTCCCTTGGTGCATAGAGCATCCTTCCTCTCCCATCCCTCTCATCCTTTCCATCTTCCATCGTTCCTTTAAACCAAACTTAAAGAGAGTTTTTGGAATCACTAAATTAGGTGGAACTTGATGAAATTGATCAGGCAACAAAGTGAAGCTGCACTCATGGTAAACTCTATCCATCAGTTCTTGGAATCACCACTAGAACCAATATATTTAGTAAAAATTTTCAACCTTGAATGACATTATCGCCTAAGAATGCGTAAAGAAATCGAAATTCTCCAGGAAATCAAAATTATAGGCCCATAAAAGCGTTTTAGCCAACTCGTCAAGTTACTAGGTCAAAAAGGAGAGAAAAGGCAAAGACAAAAAGAAGTAAAACCCTGACGACTCTGTTTTACGGTTACAAGTATGCTATAATTAGTTGCTATTGCTAATGCATCAACCAGAATCAGGGTTCAGTACTGGCCGAATTGCAGCTTTGAAATCCTCATAAAATCTTTGCTCAGAAAACCTGCTTGCTCGCTTCCTAGCAGCTGCAGCCATCTTGAGTGTCTCAGTTTGTGGCATCCTTAAAATTCTCAGGATGGCATCTGCATATTCCTCCACGCTTTGGGCAAGAAATCCCGTTTGCTGCCCATCTTCCTCCAAGACAATGTCCATTTTTGGGCCAGCAGAATTATGAGCTGAAGATTTGAAGAAATTTATGAGAATAATCAATTTTCATAAACATTTTAATAGAAGAAAAGAAAGCATTAACATGTAAATGAAAATAAAAAGTGCCAACCTATCGGTATGGCGCCTGCCGACATATACTCTACAACACTGATGCCAAAATGTTCATCTGTCATGGAATGCATTCCTGCAATTGCACTTCCCAAAAGATTCATCAGGTCCCTGTGAATATTGAAAGCCAAAGTGAGGATAAATCTAAGAACTAGTATCATTCTGAGAATTGTCAGACACATCGCACTTGTTAAAAAGAATCATACATAATTCCCCAACAAAATGGATTCTCATATCAATTCGATAAGTATCCCCGGCAGCAGAGGGATATACTTCAATAGTTAAGCAAATCATAAAGGTGAAGGATTAGTTTAACAACTAACGAGATGTCCATTTCCATGCTTCCACAGTTGTACAGATATTAATAATTAAGTTTTTAAGGCAACTGATTCTGGAAGCAATCTAAATCAATTGATTCATGTACCATTGATGAGAAGACCACTAACTATAGACAGATAGCTTTGGGCTGTTATAAAATCAAGTGGATACAAAGGACTCCAAATTTTGGATTCATGACAAGAAGCATAGAGTTAAAATCTCTTTTATCATGTAGGAAACATGTCACAAAGATATGGTTGATTTAAACAATGAGTAAAAACTGTCAGCAGAACCACCATGCATAAGAACTGAAATGCATGCAATACAATGGCTGAAAAGGACAGAATACAACCGACAAACATTGTTGTGAAGGAGAATTGATCAAAAAGCCGAAGCAGCATTAACTGCATCCACACATCAAATATACACTCCAAAACATCTTTCCAAGGCTTTTTACTTTTTCATTAAAGATATTTGAATACAACACATAGGTAGCATTTGGTTGCATGGACTGAATAGGACAAGATAAGAGGGATTGGACAAGACTGGACAGGACAATAATCGCGTTTTGTCTAGTCTGTTATTTGGTGCGAGTTATACAGACTCAGTCCAGTGACAAGACAAAAGACTAAAATGACTATAATAACGTTGCCTACTTCCCATATTTTATTCAAAAAAAATTATGCCAGAGAAAAAATAATGTATTAAATATGTTTAATATTATGATTTTTTATTTCATTATATAGAAAATATTTATTTTAAATTATTTTAGTTTTCTAATTTTAATTAGTAATTTAATTGATTTTGATTTACATTAATTATGTATTACAAAGATAATTTGATAATAACATTTATTAGAATAAATAATTAGATAATAAAACATATTAGAATAAAATAATATTATTTATTTTATTACTGCTTAACCAGATGAAGCATACAGTGGATCATACACGACACATTTTATTATTGTAAAACATGATAACAATACTTGGTTTAAGAAGATGATATTAATTGTTGTATTACTGCTCAACTAGATGTAGTATATCGTGGATCATACATGACATGTTTTATTATTGTAAAACATGATAATTGTAATTGGTTTAAAGAAAAAAGATGATATTAATTGTAAAAGATGATAACAATTAATGGTTCAAAAAAATGATATTCAAAATTTTAAAAAAAAAATCATAGTTTCAGCAGAAAACAGTTTTGGTAACAAAGCAAATATTTAACTTGTTCAATCCACACATGAGAGCAGACAAGAAAGTGAAGATGGGGCTGGACAATATTTGAATTTTGTCCAGTTATTACATCAAAAAGAAAACCAAACATGGGACAAATGAAATTGTCCAGTCCTTGATCTGCAAACAAATGCAGCCATACAAACTTAACTAGATGACTTGGAGGAGAAGATAAAGTCTGTTATTTTGGATATTTTCACATCTTTAGGCCTGAATAAGATAAGATTACTGTCAAGATGAGAATCCTGAGCAGAAAAGTGATAAATACATACCTGTATGCCACATTTTTATAGAATTGCACATCCCCATCAACTTTCAATTCAATTGCTTTCTGCTGCAACTTGTGTAGTCTTTCTTCATCTGACTTGTTTCGACAACTACCCACAAACTGGAGCTTTGGTCTTGGCAACTCAGCATCTAGCTTCCTGATGGCGACAGAAAGAGCCTCAAGCTGAAGAGACTGTGCCTGAGACATGAAAAGCTAGCTATAAAGAGCTGATACAGCTGATATATCCAACAAAGGTCCCCCTAGAAATGAGCCACTAAAACAGCAGTACCTTGCACTCATAAGATTTACAGAAGTATGCTCACCTTCTCAGGACGAAATTGAGCAACAGATATAAATATTGGAGCTTCTGCTGGTTTTTCCAAAGGAAGTGCCTGTTTCAGACTTCAACTTGTTAAACTCCAAATGCAAAGTTTGTGATATAAAAGGCAGTGTCATATAGCATCAACTATACGTAAATTGAGACCATCCCACCAACTTACATGTTAAAAGTGTTATTTAAGACAAGAACACTGCCATTTTAAGACATGTAATGGATAGATCTAGTTGTTTTTCAATACTTCTCATGAATCATGATCGTAAAAGAATTCAAAGAATGCTGTTACACATTGTCAAGACAACGTCAAGAACAAAAATTTGCCTTAGACAAATGATAAAAAACAAAGAGACCATTGCTTGAAGCAAAAGTAAGAATCTCAGGATTGGGATTACAATTCAGTATTAATAAGGGAGCATAGCAGACAATTCATGTGTAAGAGAGAGAACCTTCAATGAGAGTATAGATAACCAGCATAATACTTAGATTGAATGTATTATGAACCTGAAGCCCTGATGTATCACAAGGAGGATAGACTCGCTTGGTACGCTTTGGAATTCTCCAAAGCTTTTCAATGTGAGACTGTGTCCAAGAAGAGTTCACCATTGCAAGATGTGCACAAGAGCCTACAAATGCATACATCCAACTGAAGAATGTATAGTAGAAGATTTTGCACCGTGATAGCCAGCCACTGCCGCAAGATAAGTACTATTCACAATCAGTATAAAATAAATAAAAACAAAAAATGAAACCATCAAATCATAATACTACAGAACCACCATAGACAATGAGGATACAATCCATTCTACAAAGAAACTCAAGTCAAACAGACCAGAATCTTCCCCACATGGAGTATGTTTTCATAACTTCCCAACAAAAAAATCACAGGCTAAAAGTTCAGCTACCCATCCCATGAAGCAGATTAACTTGAAAGTTCAAGTTCAGCCTTTGAAAACAACTTAAGTAGTAGCTCAATCTAAATTCTGATCATCAAACGAAAATATCAACAGCATCATATTCCAAATTGTAGCAAATCGTTATCAGCTAAGCACACACACAGAAAATGATCAAACTCTAACCTCTTGGCAATTGAGGCATCATTATTGTACATCGAGCTCCGATTACGAACACGAGATATCATATCTAAGCTAATAGTAGGATAATGTGTGTAACAAATAACTTTGCATCCAAATATCCTAGCAAGCGGATAAGTAAAAGCATATCCACTAGTATCAAAATAATACAAAGGAGTAAACTTGCATAGAGCTTCCCATGAAAGATAAATCGAACCAAAGCTTTGACCAATCATAGTGAACCGAGAATAACTAGCTTCTTCCACCCATTTCCTCTTATCCAGATGCACCACCTAAAGAAGCCATTTGTGCCAAATCAAAACAAAACCCATTAATCCAGATTCCCAAATTCTTAAGCATGTTTGACATTGCTATTGCAAAAACCTATAACTATTGACTAAAATTGTTCCAAGTCGTTAGACATTTTTACCTATTCACAAAAGTCGTTTATGTAACTTTTCTAGCAAATTCAATAGCCATTTGCAAAACCTTCAACCTTTTTCGCTTAAAATTCATCAAGTTGGCAATAGCAACAACAAACATGCATTTACCGTATCCATCGATCCAAGCAAAACCTATTAACCAGGCAGTTAGTTACTTACCATAGGTAGGTACAGCAAGTTACTTACCATAGGTGGGTACAGCAAGTTGACACCAAACCGATCGATGGCACGTGAGGTAAGGGAGTGAGGGGAGGCCTCATGATCGCCAGTGTAAATAGCACAGTCAAGACCAGGGATTTCTTCTTGGATTGCCTTGACGGCGCACCAGAGGACTCGCTCTCCGCCGCCGCCATCGTTGGTGAAGGGATGGAAGAATGCGATAGCTCGTTTTCTGTTCCTTCTGGCATTGATTATTTGGGAAGTGAAGGTCAAGAGTAGTGTTAATATGGCAGTTAAAAGAGGGATTATGAGAAGGAGAAATCCGTTTTCCATTATCGTTATAATCAATCAAGTGGGATTGGACTAAGGACTTGGGCTATCGATTTTTGTAGGAACGAACTACTGGTCTCCTTCTGTTTGGTTTGGTCTCGCAGACAATGATTACTCCTTTATCTTTTTTTTTTTTTTCCCCTCAATAATTAGTGTTTTGGACATTAAAATTAGATTTCTGAAAAAAAAAAAAAAAAAAAAAAAATGGGGTTTAGTTTGAGCTTACAGGAGAAAGTGATTTAAATCTTTGCTCCGAGAAAGACAATTCCATTTTTTTTTTATCATTCAATCATTAAGGTTAAAACTTATATTTAGAAAAAGTCCATTTCACTTGTTAAGGTTGAAGTTCAAATTGAACTGTTCTTTAAAAGCGAAATTGGACAATTTTATATTGTTCTTGTAAGTAATTCTCTCAAAAAAATTATTTCACTTCTTCAAATGCTTGCATTTTTTTTATTTAAAAAAAAAAACCATTGACTGTAAAGATTTCAAAAGGACAAGAATATTGAAAGTGCGTGTCTTTTATAGTTATTGTTATTTTTATTTTTAATTTATTATTATCTAATTCAAAGGATTATTGATAACAAGATGAGCTTTAAAAAAGAATAAGAATATGACACTTTGTTAAGAACGGAGTTATTGTAGAATTAGCTTGTGGATAACATGTCACTAGTCTTGAGATTTACATTAAAATGGAATTGTAACTTGCCAAAGAGTGCAGAGCCGTTTCATGATCATTTCTCAAACATTAGTTTCCAACTACTCTTAAATACCATGGCCAGAGAACTCTGAACCAAGTTACCTAGCCAGATGCCTAAATGCTTTTGGTTAACATCCAAGGCCATTATTATTACGATGATGATGATATTAAGAAAAAAAACATTGAGAACATTCTTCCACATCCACGCCGCATACACTGAACTTGTGTCGATCCCCCTTGGGAAACAAACACTACACTGAACTCGTGCTGCGCACAGTTGGATGACATTTTGAACCAAACTGAAATTGTCAGTTTCATTAACTTCGTAACCGTACAACACAACTATGAAATCAATAACTGGGTGGCTTGCGCTTGCACCAATTGCGTTGTCTTTCCAAATTCAATCATTGAAAGTAAACATTAATGTGCACAAAGTACCTAATAATCCTAGAGTGCAAGTTAAAAAAGGCGTTGCAGATTAATTCAAAAAGCATTGCAGATCCAGTCGGTGCATTATGATTGCTATGAAACATTTCGTACTATACTCAGCGCCATTCCTAGATTGCAAATTAAGAAAATACAGATACAAGAAATCCTCGGCTTGCCCTCTAACAGCTGCCAAAAAATGCCTCTCCTAACAAAAGAATATTACAACACATATCCACATAACTAAAGATAAAAGAGTAAAAATGGCATTATTTCAACTACACCGTCATCCCACCAAAACAAACACAAAAAGGAATGAAGGCACAAAGCCCAGTAAACACCCCCAAGTGGCAACTTGGATTCACAGCTAAATTCTACAAAAAGGGTCGATTTGCGTATCAATAGCTGCCCATCGGTGGCATGCCAAAAGGAGGCATTGGAGGCATTCCCATTCCACCTATTGGCTGAGCGGGTGCATAAGCTCCACCCATCGTGGGTCCACCCATACCTGGCATTGGTGGTGCAGGCAAAGCGAGAGGAAGCAACTGAGCATACATGTTCTGCAACAAATTTTACATAACTCCATTAACATCTGTTCAAGCAATAAAATACTGCAACAGAGTAACAGAAATAGCTGGCTAAGACAAGTAAAGAAAGGTAGCACTAGAAGTGTTCTACAAATCCACAACCATACGAGAATCCCATCATATCTTTATAAAGCAAAAAATCTGTCAAAATAGAAGTACCTGTTGAGCAATAACTTCCTTCTCTTCCTGTTCTTTTGCTTTAACCTCCTTTTGAGCCTCAATTCTGTCCTTCACGAGCTCATCAACTTTGCCTGTGTACTCACGAATAAACTGCAGGGAAGCAGATAAATGTTAATGAATCACCATATAGAAGATTTCACCATCCTTAATAGAGTGGCCAATCAACTGAGCAAAGATAACAGATATAAGGCAGTGAACTTAATAAATCACCTGCAGCAGGTATGGGAAGGCAAAGTCAACCATGTTATTAATCCAGGCAAGCTCAAGAGCAACATCTGCCCGAATCAAATCATAACAAACAAATAGGCATGAAGCAAAGCATTCCTTCTTGCCCTGCACAAGAACAAACATATGAAAGAAACCAGTCAAAAAATTGACAAAAAAAAAAGCAACTTATGAAGAGTCTTATGATCTTATCATCTGTCTTGGGAAAAAAATAGTTTTAGGCTATTATACGTACCTGTTCGATGAAATAAACAAGCAACTCCTCTGCAAGTTCACGGTCTCCAGATTGTGATGCAGTCTCCATAGCATCTTTGTAAAGGTTGTCTTTCTTTGATAAAGCAATTGACTGCTTCCATCTTCCTGCTTTCTTGTAGATGTACGCAGCGACACGTCTCATTTCGAGGAGCTCATGTTTCTCAATCTGCTCAAATTGACACAGATATGGGCAGTAATTATAAGGCTTTCATCCATTCAGCAAGATGAACGAAAAACAACATAAACCACATTACCTTCTGTGCAAGGCCAATCTGATCAAAGTTGTCATGCATATCAATTGATTCACGCAATCTCTCATAGTCTTCCTCCTCCACATATATCTGATTCAAAGCCTCGTTCACAGCAGATACATTATTGCTCTGAACTGCAACCATATATGGCTTCACCAAAAGAAGATGACCAGCCTGAAAACCACAAGGGAATATGACCTCAAAAGAGTTAAGAACCATAGGGAAAAGAATCCAACTAATATTAGAAGTATCATGAGAAGGCACAAGTAAAAACCTTCCGCATGATGTCAACAACACGAGTATGGTCCACACGGAGCGCCAGCACATTGAGGAGATCATTGATGAGATCTGGGTGCTCTTGCAAATAGAAATGCACGGCCTTATAGTATAGCTCCACATTAGCAACCTTGACAGCAACATCTTTGAATTGCATGTGATCCCAAGCCTCAGGGGAATGGTTCATTATGGTAGTCGCAGCATTGTCAAATTCATCATATTGGATATACAGATAAGTTAGT
>CATIWR010003181.1:0-13349 GCA_949677035.1 Omphalea diandra | reverse complement strand
TCGGCGATTCTGCCTTTCCCTCAAATCACTAAGCTCCATTTTTGTTGGAATCCTTGCCAATCCTATAATAATAGCCTTGTGCTTTCTAGAGTTGCCTGAAGAACACTTGAGACTACTCTTTGCACGCCGCGGGGGTGAAGCAGGCTTGGGGGATGAATTTGAACTCTTGTTCTTGGCTAGAGACTTAGATGCTGATAATGAGGTTGTTGAGATCAAAACAGGGTTTTTTCTTTGATCCTCATTATCTACTGTTTTCCAAGAAATGACTTTCCCACAGAATATGATATCTTTATCATCCTCCGTGGACATGGTGTCTGATGAGGTTGAAGACGTGGAGAACTCAAAGAAATCTTGGGTTGAAGCTGAAGAGAAGTCTGGATGTTCTTGGGTTTCTTGGTTGTCATCGAAAGAGAGGTCACATAAGGAGAGAGCATCTTCAAATTGTTCATCAATGGTGTTTCCCATTTGGGGTGACTGCTTGAATTGAAACAGAAATGAGTGAAATGAAATAGTCTATGATCATACGTTATAAATAATGGATCAACAGGAGAAGACAAGTCTTTCTAGAGGTATTAGGTATCATTAACTATTAATTAACAATAAAATTAAATAGCAAGGACCAAGTAGTAGTAGTAATATAGAGATACTAGGAGGCTTGACTGCTTAAAAAAGATAAAATAAGGATTTTTGGCAGTAAATTAATTTGAGGAAATGGGTACAACGAGGAACTTGCTAGGCTATCTTTTCTAGAAAGCCTGTACAACGAAGTCTTTTGAGGAATGAGGTAGGGAGTCATGTTGATCACAGCCAACCTTTTTCTAGAAGAGGCTGCTGTTACGTATTTAATTTAAGCTAAGTACGTTTCATTAAATATCAGTCAAAAACAGCATATTTAATTTAAGCTAAGTACATTTCATTAAATTTCAGATTATTCAGTCAAAGACAACATATTTAATTTAAGCTAAGTACATTTCATTAAATTTCAGATTATTCAGTCAAAAACAACATATTTAATTTAAGCTAAGTACATTTCATTAAATTCAGATTATTCAGTCAAAAACAACATATTTAATTTAAGATAGGTACATTTCATTACATTTCAGATTATTCAATTTGCCAGTCCAAAACGAACATATTTAATTTGGTGTTTAGTTACTAATTTCAAAATTTCTAAGACCTCATATTCGACTTATATGTAATAACAAAAGTATGACTCAAGAGAAATAAATTTTAAAAATTACCCCAATTACCAAATTTATTTGTGAATTATTCAAATTCGAACGATAAAATTTTAAATTTAATTTGGTCTTCAGTTCAACTAGTAAGTCAAGCTAAATTTTTAATATTATAATATTTGATTCAAGAAATTAATGAGTTTAATTAAATATTTATATTTTATAATAAATTATATTTATATTACATAATATTTGAACAATAACTTAATAATTTAATTTGTCTAAATTTTAATTTGGTATTAAATAAATAAATTTGAATAAATTGCTACCGTTCAATATAATAATTTTTATAGAATTTCTAGAGAAAAATACTCTTCTTTTTTCTATAAAACTTTCTTTTCTTTTAGGGTCATCATTGACTATTCTCTTAAGCTAGCAGTGATTCCATTTTCTCTTTTATTTTTTAATAATACTCAAATCTACTCTTTTTTTTTTTTTTTTTGGTAATCTAACTTATATATATATATATATATATATATATATATATATATATCCTCTTTAGATGATCTTGAGATCTTATTTTTCTGGAGGATAACTAAACATCAAGTGCAATGTGTATTTTGCACAATGAATCTATGTTTACCAGTATCTATATCGACTCTCTAGAAAGACCAAGAGAGTCAAACAAATGGCACATTTGATATCAAGAATAATCTAATCCTTCAAGTCGAGATTATTATTATTTTTATATGTTATTCATGGATTATTTTGAAACTTATGGTATAAAATTACAATGATGTAAAATTTATTATCTTAATATTATATTATTTAAAAATTATTTTTAATTTCAAGAAAAATTTCTTAGCTTTTGATATTAGTGAGCTAAATTAAATCGAGTTCAAATATGAAAATTAAAATAATGAAGGTTAATAATTAATTTTGTAAATCAAGTCAAGTTTGAGTTTTAATATTAATTTGACTTCGTTATACTTTTAGGTTCCATTTGATTCAAATTTTAAAATTAAAATTAGAATTGAAAAGGAATTGAGTAAAATAAAAAGAAAATCATTATTTTTATATTTTTTATTTGTTGAAATTTTTTTTTATAATATCAAAGTTGTTAATTAAATATAAAATTTCGTATTTTATATACTAAACATAAAATATGATATGTTTTATTTAAGAATGAAATTGTTATACTACTTAATTAAATATTTTAATAATTATATTTTAGTTATTGTATTATATTTTTTTAATGTATATTTAACTTGATCTCATATAAATGAAAATTTCATTTTCTAAGAGGAGAGGGGATGAGTGATTCCCTAAATTAAAAGAATTTCATTTTAATTTTGATATATTTTTAAATAAGTTAATCACAAAAAATTAAAATCGCTTATTTTGTTTCCCAATTTCATTGTATTTTACTTTTGCTCTTCTTTCTTGATATATAAATTGGAAATTGAAAAAAAAAAATTACTTTCTATAGATTAGATTGAGCCAAGTTAGAGTTTTGCCACACCATGAACAAAGGTAAATCTTAAATCCTAGTAGATTTGGCGGCAAACCGTGACACGTTGGCCTAGTTAGGATGAAATCTTTAGCCCGGATCTTATTCTTCTTTAAAAATAATCGGTAAGTATCAAATCTTAAGCCCTAATCTCATGCTTGTTTAAAAAAAAAAAAAATCTGTATTTCTATAGCATGAAATCTTGTTTATGTTTATGGTACATTGTATTAATCAATGTCAATATATCAATATATATAATTAATTATGATATAATATTCAATTTTAGATGAATAATAATAATTATTATTATTATCAATTGTCCAATTATTTAAGATAAAAATTTGATATTTATTGAATTAATTATTTGACAAGTAAATGGTTGAAATTTTTATATAAAATTATCTAATTATAAATAAAAATTAAAAATATTAAAAGAAACTATAGGATAAATAACTAAAAAATATAAGACAAAAAATAGTTTTATACATTATTTATTTAAAAATAAATATTATTCAAGTAATCATATATTTTTATATAAATATTTTATTATTATTTTTAAATATATTTTAAATAATATATTAAATTATAATCGCACTAGTTGTACAATATCGATTAATATATAATTAATTATAGTATTAGATTCAATTTTAGATGGATGATTTTGATTTATCAATTAATTATTTATTTGAGATAAAAATTAATATTTATCAAATTAGTTATTTAGCACATAAATAACTAGAGTTTTCATATAAAATTATTTAATTAAAAATAACTAAAAATAAAAAAATAATCATTAAAAGAAATTATCAAATAAATAATTAAAATATAAAATAAAAAATAAAAAATAGTTTTATATATAATTTATTTTGAAATAAATATTATTTATTTAATTATATTTTATATAAATATCTTATTTTATTAATATTTTTATAATACATAAAATTTTAAATAACTAGTTATTGTTAATTTAACACTCAAAATTAGTATTTTCAAAATGAGAATAGATCAATCAATTAGATCGATAAAATTAAAAATTGATCAGTGATATGATTTGATTTATTATTAAAAACTGATTAAAATAAAAAAAATTAATCAAAATTGAAAATCATATTTAATTGGTTCAACTTAAAATTACACCGCTTTATGAAAAATTTAAAATTTTTAAAATTATATTATTTTAATCAAGAATTAAATTTTTAAAAATAATTTTTATTATTTTGTATATTTTTTCAAAAAATTGTAAATATTATTTATATAATTTTTAAAAATATTTTATTAAATTTAATCAATTGAACTAATTAAATCAAATAAACTGAATATCAACCTTTTTGATTTTGTCATTTCGATATTAAAACATTGCTCAAAATAAAACAGAAAATCAAATAATCCAGAGGCTTGCAAATAAACCTTTAGTTGACTTTCTGCGCCTCGTGCCAGCAAATCATTAGAGAAAGTTTTGCATTCATTCTAAAATAAATAATAACTGGGATTGATAAAATTTCATCTAAAGATATTAAGAAAATTAATTAATTATAATGATTTTATGTATTTCAATTATTTTCTTATTAAAATATTTTTATTTTTTATTTATCAATATTAATAAGAAAAAAATTGTTGAAGAATATATATTTTTTCTTTATATCGTAGATACAAATTCAAAGTTAAAAATATAAATAGTATTTTATTGATACTATGAAAATAAAAGTCAATTAATAAAAGTATATTAAATAATTATTTAATTAACTATCAATAAAAATATTATTAATTATTTTGAAAATGTTAAAAATAAAAATTTTATCAAATATTTTGAGATAGAAAGAGCGAATAAATAAAGATTAAAAATATTCAAATTAATAGGAACCCCAAATATTAAAAATATTTCATCTACAGATATTAAGAAAATTAGTTAATTATAATAATTTTATGTATTTCAATTATTTTTTTATTGAAATATTCTTATTTTTTATTTATCAATATTAATAAGAAAAAATTTATTGAAGAATATATATTTTTTCTTTATATCATAGATACAAATTCAAAATTAAAAATATAAGTAGTATTTTATTAATACTATGAAAATAAAAATCAATTAATAAAAGTATATTAAATAATTATTTGATTAATTATTAATAAAAATATTATTAATTATTTTGAAAATGTTCAAAATAAAAATTTTATCGAAGGAGCGAAAATTAATGGGAACAGATTTGAACTACCGATTTCCCGTACTTTATGTGAATATCTTGCCATTCAACCCGAAGTCATTTGTCGGTACTTTTTGCGTTTGTTTTTAAGTTCTATTGCCTAAGTGAAAGCCGCAAATGACATCTAATCGCACTGATTCGATTCTGCGCCTCCAAAACAAACCTTCAGTGTGTAGTAAGGCAAAAGCAAATGGCGAGAGCGGCCCTTCTCCAGTTGCTCCGATCTCAGGCCAAACGCACCCCTTCAACCACCGTCCTCTCAGGTTATTTCCTCTTCCATTTCTCCTTTATTTAAAAATTCTCAGTTAGGGGGGGTTTAACTTCTTAAATTATCACTCCCTCTTTTTTGTTTAAACAAATTTGCACCCCAATAGCCAACTTTATAATTTAATCTGTAATTTCTGATTACAGGGTTAGATTTTTATTGGGTAAAAATAAAAAAAGGTTTTTGCTTTGAATGATTTAGGGTAAGAGTAGAGTAAGGTAAAGTTTTTGCAATACAGAAAGGTGGTTGAACTTGTTGAATGCTTTAGGATTTAGAATCTTATGGTTGAAATCACATTAGAAGATTCTAGTAAACAAGATCCATAGTTGTTTATAAGCTTAAACTGATTTATTAGACTAGAAGGTGCATCATTTAGGTTATTATATTTGGGGTAGGCATGTTATCATGTTATTCTGTAGTATAACTTTAGCAAAGGGTTGACAATGTGCTTGATACTCCAGAGGCTATTCCTAAATTCGTTGACGTTTTTTAGAGTTTTATGTGCAATACTATGGAGATGTCTTTTTGGGATATTAAAGCATCTCCAGGCAGTGTCTTGTGGCGCTTTTTAGGTGTAATGCGTTAAATTTATAATCTTTCTTGGCTATTTTTGGCATCTTTCGCTTGGTACCAGCATTCATTATCTTGCTTCAATTCTGAGCAACTTGCGATTTTGGATATTTGAAGTATTTGAAAGTTGGGAAACTTATAGCTTTGAATGTTACTTTCTCTTAAATCATTTGTGTATGTACTTCTTTCTGATTTAGGTACTTAAGAATCAAAGTGAATCATATAAGGACACAAGGATTGACATTCATCTAGTACTGTCCTATACTCAAACTGGTTTCAGTTATTTGCTGTGTGATTTAATATTTTCCTTCTAGATCATCTTTCTAGCTCAAAAAGACTATTCTGTGCTGGCTAAACCAAAATACTCATTCAGTGCCTTGTTTCTTTAAATTGTGAACGAATATCATATTCTTGTTTAGAGTGCAGATGACTCACCTTTCAGAGTTCAGTTTCAGTATATATATATATATATATATATATGTTTGCTGGATTTGTCTGTCACCTTAGAAACAAATGACATCAATGTGGTAAGGAATGCTTCGAGTAATTTTTATTTTTAGTAGAAAAATGTGTCATTCCTGTCCGTGCATACTTCAGTTTAAGTATATGAGGTTATTTTTGCAATAAGTCATTGTTTTTTAGTTAATCTCTTAATTAGTTGGCTTCACTTTTTTATAAATTATTCTTTGTTATAACTTATTATGGGTACGAATATATTCTATCTGATTTTTCAAAAAGGTCCAGGAAGTTGATGTTGTCAACCGATGGGAGTCCAATGCTAGAATAACCTTTTTGATGGTCATTTATATTTTATGTTTCATTCTGATTCTACTAGAGGATCATCACTTCTTATACACATTTTTAGACATTTTTGGTTACTGTATGCTCTTCCTAAGTCAGACTTGTGAACTTGTCACCTGTTGGAGGTTTTGCATTTCTATTCTGTAAGATGCATCTTTTGTAGGGTCCTAAATTATTTGTGTCCTTTAATTGGTGAGATTTCTAGGTTATTGTATTTTTTGTTTGCCCTTCATATGAAGCAACTTCCAGTTCTTCTAACAATTCATCCACGTGTCTTTTGCAACCTGATAGTAGGATTTGCTTTAATCTCTGTTAACATCTTTGTGGTCGTGATTTTTGTATTCTAACATAATTTATTTCAATTATATTGAAACATTTTAATTTTGATTTGTTCTTTTTCCTGCTTTAGGCTATCATTCTTGTTGGTTTGGCACAAGGTCACACATTCAGAGTGCCAAACCTGACTTTAACAGGACCATACAGATTGCAGCTTCTCAGAAAAGATGGGCATCTCAAGCTAAGACAACTGAAGATGACAGTAAGATTAGCATTGGACCATGCAGAGGGAAAGAAGCTGGGGAGGCTGAAAAAGAGACTGGGGTGGTTTATTATGGTCCAATCTCATCCACGATAAAGAAAGTAAAACTACTGTCTCTATCAACCTGCTGTCTCTCTGTATCCTTGGGTCCTGTCATAACCTTTATGACATCTCCAGATATGAACATCATCTTGAAGGGTGCAGTTGCATCCTCAGTGATATTCTTGAGCGCCTCAACAACTGCTGCCCTGCATTGGTTTGTTAGCCCCTATATTCACAAGCTTTGGTGGCAGCCTGGCTCAGACAGCTTTGAGGTGGAGATGATGTCCTGGATGGCAACACACATTCCGAGGACTATTAAGTTTGCTGATATACGACCACCGGAGACCAATAGGCCCTTTGTGACATTTAAGGCCAACGGAGATTTCTACTTCGTTGATGTAGAGCATTGTCATAACAAGGCATTGCTGGCTAGACTGACCCCACGGAAACCTCAACATGAATCTGCTTTCAAAAATTTGTGATAGGAAGATTTTGAGCTTGTAAGGTATGGAATGCAGAATCATATTTAGTTCAGTGGGTTGTGATAAGCCCTGGATTGGTTTATGCTCAAGGGCGTTTTTGTTTGCTCGTTAATTAGTGAGATCTTTTCTCCTTCTTTTGAGCTTAGAAAGAGAAAGAAAAACTCTTATTTGAAGTTTTCTATGCCATGGAGTCATGGATAGGTTGATAAATGAATATTGAATATTCTAGTAAGTTGAAACAGGCAGCAGTATGCATATTTCACTCCAATTTTTGAGTAAAAGAAAGTGAAAAGGATGGTGAAGTTGATTCACGTCTCTTTGCTTGGCAAATAAATACTGAAAATGGGTTGATGATGGCATTATGCATGCGAGACTTTTGAGTAATTCACGAAGTTGCTCTTTTTCACTCTTTGCTGAATACTTATTTTTTTTTTTTTTGAAAAGTCTTTGCTGTATACTTGCTATATAATAGGGAACAAAGCAACAGCAAAAATCAACAAATTAACCCTATCTTTGCTGTATACTTACTAAACAATTATTCTTTAGATTAAATGAAAAAAAATGCTTATTTTTTTATTTTTATTTCTTTTACTTCGGTTGGTGATTTCAACAATGAAAAATGATTAGAGTATTAATGAATTAAAAGTTCATTAATTAAAAAAATATATTTTTAGAATGAATTACCCTATATTTTAAAAACGAAAAATCATTTAAAGAATTTAACAAAAATTTATATAAGGAAAGAAACTTATGACAAAATAACAAAGAATTTAACCAAAATTTATGTAAGGAAGGAAACTTATGACAAAATAACAAAGAATTTAACAAAAATTTATATGAGGAAAGAAACTTATGACAGAATAACAAGGGCTCCTGACTATCAGTTAATTGAACGTCTGCCATTATCACTCTCTGTTGGATATCAATGACCGTCACATTTTTCTTATATAGTAATTTATTAATATTTAATATTATTATAGACTTCTTGTAGTAATTGCCAATATTATTTTTTCACTAATACCCAAAAAAATTATAATCTCATTTAGCATTACAGCCAAATAATAGAAAATAATTTATTTTATTTTTAGAAAATCTTATCTGCAATTATTATTATTAGAGATAATTACTATAAATTCTTTGATTTTTACCACATTTAACGAAGTCGTTTCTTACTTTTCAAAATTATATTATAAACCCTTTAACTTTTGCTATGTTACATTAATAAGTGATTCGTTAATTTTTCTATTAAATTCATATGAGATATCAATAATATCCTTATTTTCATTTTAAATTTTATTTTTATACCTTATTATAAACCACTATAGAAACCCACAAAGATGGCAGGTTTTTTCAAAAATAAGATCCGACATGGGACATCCACTTATAGGAAACCACATTCTTCAACCATAATCATGAAGCTGTACAAGACAAATCTTGGCATTTAATCCCCTACCACTGAAATTGACACCAAGCATCCCCTCAAAATCAAATGCCCACCTTACGAAACCCACCAAAACCCTCCCTTTCAAATGAATTCAAGAAAAAAAAAAAAATTATCACCACACATTAAAATGACGTAAAAATAAGAAAGGGTTAAACTTATACCAAATATTAGGCCTTTTGCTCACAACTCAAAAGAACAAGAGCGAGAAAAACAGAGAGAGCCTCAAAACTTAAAGATTCCATTGTGCATTGTGAAAACAAGATAGAAAGGAAGGGAGAAGCTTTGGTTACCTCCCGAGATGAAATAAAAAAATTGGAGTTTTTAAAAACAGTGTCGTTTCAATCTCCTTCACTGTCCACATGGTACATAGTTGGATAAAGCTGACAAATTTCTTATGCTACTAGAAGAATTTGCAGTTGTCTTCCTCTTTTTTCTTTTTGTTCTCATGAAAATTGCCCAAAAAATGCCGATTGGTTGGAGATTGAAGTTTGATCTAAAGGATAGGAAATGGCGAGAGAAAGAAGTGAAGATTGCGGCTTTTGTTGATTGAGACATTTTGTTGACGATGATGGAGTCTGCCAATAGAAAAATGCTGAAGAACATTTGTTGTCCATGAAGAAAAAAAAAATGGTAGGAGAAGGATAAAGAAGATAATGGGATATTTTTTGGTAACATATTACTATTTTATGAATCACACAATTATATTAAATTCTTTAGTGAAATTTTTTATTAAAATAAAATATAAAATTTATTTTAATTAAATCCTTTTTAACTAATAATATATATTAACTTTTTAATAATAAAAAAATTATTCAATATAACAAAATCATCATTAAAATTTATAATATAATTTTAAAATATAAAAATAATTTAATTAAATATATTAAACGTAATAAATTTATAATAACTCCCACTTATTATTATTATTTTGTTATTTTTATCAATGAATATGACAAAAAAAAAAAAAAATACAGTTAGGCATAGACAAAAAGAATTAAACAAAAATTTGGCCAGCCCACCTGATCGGTCTCCCATGGTCATAGTAGTAAAATATTTACCACCGTGCCCTTAACTCCTTTTGTAATTTTTTTCCTAAAACCCTAGATTAGGGGTTTTGGCCTGCAACTGACGTCGCCCTGTAATTCTTACAACCCATTCAGCGGTATCTCCAATTCCTGTATTTGTTCGTATAAATTGCTTTGATTGAATGGAAATTGAGAATAAGTAATTTATTTAAGGGTTTTGGTGTTGTTTTCTAGGAAATGGGGAAGCTGGGGAAGAAGGCGAGAAAATTTGCAAGGAAGAATCTTCAGTCAGTTTTGAAAAGGAAACGGAAGCTTAAGTCTATGTTCAAAAAGAAAGCCGCTAAGAGTATGCATTGAATTATATTTCGTCTCTCTTTTTTATTTCTGGAAATCCGAATTTCCGTGTCGGATTAGCCATTGTTACTGTTATACTCTGTAACTAACTTCCCGCTAATCTGTTGTTAGCACGTAATAAAAATAGAGTCTGAGCTGTGCTTCTAGCAAATTTAAAGTGCCTTGGATAGGATTTACATTTCTAACTAGGATTAGCGTATCTTCTTTTGTGATTTATGTGACAGAAATAGGGTAAATTTCTTAGTGTTTGGACTATTTTTTCATTATCCAAAGGTTGTTCCAGTTTCTTATTTCTGTAGAGGATCACCAGCGGGAAGATGAAGACCAAGAAGGAAACAGACCAGAGTTGCCTACTGGAAGGTAAAAAGGTGAAATTAATGGAACTGGTGAATAGTTGTTTGATCATGAAAGGATCTTTTTATTTTCCAGTTTCAAATTAAGCATCTCACTAAGAATCTTATTTTTCTATCTTATTTTGGTTTTATCATCTTTATTCTGATGTTCGCTTATCTATATTGTTTGCAGAAACCCTGAAGTTAAAGATGTTGAAGATATTTCTCTGGATGCAATATTTGGTGTAGATGACAACAGTGCTGCTGAAAATGATTTTGATAGTGATGGATATCTATCAGAGGTTCTGAAAAATATGTTATACCTAACAGTTTGCAGTTAATTTCATTTGGTTCCTCTGTAAGGCTTTCTAATGTTGATGATTTGGTTAAGTGATTAGGAAGGAAGTTTTGAACATCCTGGTAAAACTGAAAGGGAGAGTCATCTAGAAGGTCAGGACATTGCTACCAGTTATTCTAGCCTTTTCTTTTGAATGTTCTCCCCCCTTTTTCTATGTATTTATACTCTGTAATTTATATACAGACAACGATGGTGATAATGCTTTATCATTTCAGAACAGGGACATCCATTTTAAACTTGTGAAGAAAATGAAAAAATTGGACAGGTTGAAAGACAAGGTGATATTCTTGTCGTTTTCTCTAAATACTTTGTTCTTAGGATTATTTGCTTATTTTATCCTGTGCAACTGTTTTTAATATAACAGTTAGAGGTTTAATTATTGGTTGATGCTCAACATTTGAGTGCTGATAACTTGATATTAGTCATGTGATCGTGGGTGGGAAACAATATTTTCTTTTCAATGCTTGGCTTTAGACTTGTGTCCATAATCTGCTATATCTTTTAGCACAGTGAGATGCTTACCAAATGATCTATGCTATTGGTTTTCGCTGATTTTTATCATTGGTAAAGCAATTATATTTCTGAACTTCTTGAATGAATCAGATACCAATTTCTATGACATCTAGGAATGTAATGAACGATTTGACAATTCCTTTTTCCACCTTTCGGTAGAAAAATGATTTATATATTTATATCAAAAGTACTGAAAGGGTGCCAACCCATGTAGAAAATTCAGATTTTACAATATTTGTAGACTCTTTGTTCTTCTAGAGTATTCATAGAATGTAAATAGCTTCAGGTCGATTATTTTGAGAGAGAGGATGATGATAGTGATGGCACTAAGTCCTGCAGTTCTCTGTTTGCTTGCCGATAAAATGAAACAAATGTCCCTGTCATGTGAAAATATGCTAAAGTCCAAAATTTGTGTTTCCATTTGCTAAATTTTCACAGAAATGTTAAATTTATTTGTTCTTTGTTTATTATGAAAACCCATGCATGTTGCTCTTTACGTTGCATAATCATTTTTCTTTCTTGAAATATTCAGGATCCAGACTTCTTTAAGTTTTTGGAAAGAAACAAAAGCCATCTTAAAATATTCAGAGATGAGGAAAATGTAAGTTATTATTGATTTAGATAGTTTTTATTCCAGGAAATTGCTTTCTGTTTTTTCATGTATAACTGTTACCTAAATTATTTTCCTTATGATTTTTGGGAAGATGAAGTACGTTGTTCCCTCCATCTTATGACAGGTCTTCATTATCTTTTAGCAAAATTTTAAGGACTAGTGGCAATCACACATTGAGTTTCTAAGTTGTCTAAAATCTTTCTCTTTAAAGTGAGCAATATATCTCAAAAGGTTATTTTTGTTATAAAGGATATTATGAAAATCAAGAGCAACAAGGAGTAGATTTAAAATTGTTAAAGCTAAAAGGTTTGCCATTTAGGAAGCCATATTAATTTAAGGAAGAACTTGATAAGAGATTACTACATCTGCAAGAAATTGTGGGTGGCCCCATTGATATGAAGTTGAAGGGGGCCATCTAGAATGGCCTCTATATTCTATGTAGACCTATGACAGGCTAGTGAGGCAGAGTAAATGACGTCAACTCGTTTGGTTAAAAAAATAAAAAGAAAAATGTATGCATGTCTTAAAAAATGATGTCTGTTGATGTTGTAAACTGATGTAATTATCACATCAGTTTGAATAAATTTTGGCCCTTTGTAAATAGAGCATTCTCAATGCAGCTAATTTTAATTCAGTTTAGTTGGGATTACGATGGAGGATCCTTTTCCTTTATTATATTTAAAGAAATGCTGGTGTTTTCTTCTGCACTGCTTGGCTCCTCTTCGTTCTCATAACTAGGGGTGTAATCGGTATACCGCGAATACCGAAACCGCGAATTTTACCGATACCGCGAATACCGAAACCGAAAAATCATAATACCGATACCGATACCGATACCGAGTACCACGAAAACCGCCAAAACCGATACCGCTAAAATTATGCGGTATTCGCGGTATACCGAAACCGATACCGCTAAAAATGTACATTCCACATAACGGAAATGTACATTCCACATAACAGAATTGTACATTCCTTTTTTAAGTATAATTTCTTAATTATAAATATAACTATTATTAATAATTGATAATTTATATAAATTTGATATTAAAATATTTGATAAATTATCTCTAAATTATTTTTACCAACCGGTCCCTTTGTATATTGGTTTTATTATCTAAGATTG
>CATIWR010003156.1:0-115857 GCA_949677035.1 Omphalea diandra | reverse complement strand
ATATATTGGATTAATTACTTTAAACCCATTAACGTTTGCTATATTTAATTAGGTTATTCTTCACTTTTCAATATTATACTAAGTTATCTATCACATTTGTTTTGTTACACTAAAAAGTTTGTTGGTATTGAAAAGACATTTTTTCTGTTAGTCAAAGAAAATATGATAAAAAGTGAGTTTTGTATTTTATTATATTAATTACTTCAACTGTTTGACGTTTGTCATATTTAATTAAATCATTTTTCGCTTTTAAATATTATACAAAGTCATCATTCACGTTTGTTTTATTACATTAAAAAGTCTTTTCGACATTCATATAAATTTATAGGAACAAATTTCTTTAACACTTGAATGATTTTTTAGTATAATAAAGCAAATGTGAGAGATGACTAAAAAGTGAGGGACAACTTAGTTGAATATAACAAACGTCAAAAAATTCATAATAATGAACTCTTTTATTTTTAAAATTTGTAAAAAATTGAAAAAAATAATATAAAGATATTTTTAAAAATGAGTATTTTCTTCAATTTTAGACTTACTCAAAATATAAAATATATTTTATTTTATTTTGTAGTATGTCAAATAGAAAAATTCATTTATAAATGAATACTATAAAAAATTTATTTACAAATAAGATAAATTTTAAATTAAAATTGAATTAAATATTATGTAAAAATGAATTATACTGAATAAAGTTCAAAAATCATTTAGTTATTAAGCAAATAATAATAATAATTCATTATTTTACTTATATAATTATGGCAGCATAAGCATATTGAACATCTGCATGCGGTGATACGAGGTGCGGAGAATTTCCTCAAGATTGTCTCCCCCCGTTTGTGGTGGAGCGTGTTTGTGAGGCCCTCCGGGGAGTATTTATTGGGGTCGTTATGGGGTTAGGGAAAGATATAGTATCATAATAAGGACTGGAGAGAGTTTTGACAACGCATGGAGTTGTCCATGTGAGCACCTGCCAACCAGGCAGTATTACCAGCTCACTTCAAGCCACTGTCCCCTTTCATGTCTCAACCCTACCCCACAGGTTGCTACCTAAATAGCTATCCCACCATTGCCACAATCACATTCTTCCACGTGTCATTCTCATCCTTTGTTTCCCACGTGGCTTTTCGCATTTCTCTAACCCCGCCAGGCCCCCCCGGCCCCTTTGCTGCATGGCTTGGTGGTTAGCTGCTGCACATTGACAAAATAAGGCTAAGCAAGCATCAATCAATTATGCGATTTAAAAGTATAGTATACTATAACTAGATTGAACCAAACCAATCAATCAATTTTCAGTTTAATTTGTTGAACTGATCAATTCAATTTAATTTTTAAAATGCTGATTATTACATTTTATATGTGTTGCTAATTAGTTCTGTTTCATTAGAATAGAAACACATGATTATTGGTGATTATTGTTATTTTAATATAATTTTTTTATCATAGGAGTTGGTAAACTTTCATGGGTATTTGTTTGTTTAGTTGTCTTTCCCCAATTGGTAATGGGTAGGGGGGATGTGACTGCTTTGATCAAAGTTTAATAATATTCATGGGTAAGAGAGATTTTGGGTGTGGCTTTCTTCTGTTTTTGGTTAGGCAGGCGTTGCTCTATGGGGCCAGCTAGTTATATAGTTTTGACTTTGTCCATGTTGCGGGAAATTCTTGGGTTGAGAGCACAACTAGGCAAGGCTACGGTTAACAAAATTTCTTTAAAAATTAATAGATATTTTTGTTAATTTGTTAAATTTAAAATTTCTCTCAATTGTATTGACATATTTGCTCTATATGTTTAAAACTTACTTTTTCAAATACTTATTTTAAGGTTTCAATTTTGATTACAAAATAAATCGTAGTCATCTTTCCTTTTTTTTTTTTTTTCCTTTTCTTTTAAATGTAGTTTTATTTTTTTTTTGTATTTTAAAGTTATTGATATTTTTTTCCAATGATAAATTTCTTGTTTGTCAGTTTTTTCAACAAAAAGAGTAATATTATCTTTTTTATTTTATTATTTATTTCATCTTTTCATTATTAAGAGTTTTTATTGGTAGGTTTGTTATATTGTATTTTAAAGAGTTTTATGATTAATTTAAAAATATAATATAATTATTTATCATTTTTCATATTTGATTTTATATATCTATAAATTTTTGTTCTCGTAACACTATATACTAGTAAAAAATTTTATAATTGACAAAAACACAAAGTCAATATTATATCATGATTTTAAAGCTAAATCAATGCGCTATTATTAGTTTTATTTATAATCAATTATAAAATGCTCCAAATTATAAAGAGTATTTCTTTTTTAAAATGTTATATAACCATCTATGAATAAAAATTTAAAAGAAATCATAACAAATAAAAAAAAGTAAATTATTTCAAAATCAAACGGTGATTAATAAAAAAAAAAGTAAACTCTCGTACCAATTAAGCAAAATATTGAAAATAAATTAAAGCATTTTATAAGTGAACTTTTAATTATTTTATCATATGATTTAACTAGTAGAATTATGATAAGAAAATTGTATTTTTGTGGAGCCCTTTACAAATCTTTTAATATCAAAATGAGGAGTATAACTAATATATTAGTCTAATAATAAAATAAAACTGTAAATGTCAAAATTCAAACCTTACTAATGTAATTCTCTCCTTAATGCTTAAAAAAATATCAAAATGAGTAGTCAATTTCTTACCAAATGCATAGTAATATATATGGTGAATCAAACCCAATCAGATAGTGAATTAAGTATAAATAGTAAAAAATATATATATGTGTAATGTAAAATGTACATAGTCGGTAGTAAAAAGAGAGAATGGTAATGGCAGCAGAGAAATTCACAAGCCCAATGACAGCTCTGTGAATCATCTATTAAAATGACACTTTCGGCTATTGGATTTACTCAAGTTAAGAAACTGTCTACCTGAGCATCAACATCCTCACCTAACATGTAACTAAATTTTGTGCCAATTGAGGATTGTGTTGTCATATCCACAATTCTTTGCTTCATTTGATAACAAATTCTCATTATTTTATTACTTACCATAATATACATAGTATTAGACTTCAATCCAATAATAGATAAGTTATCAATACTACATCACAAAAACTCAATTATTGTTAATTAGACTTTGATTGAAACCTAAATTTGCAACATACAAATTTTTGCTAAAATATCAATTCATCATTTGTCAGGTATAGTGTTTCTGATGTCTTTTGCTTTGTCAAAAATGATATACAACATTCTAAATCACCTATAATTCATATGCATGTGCTAAGTATATGTTTATTATGTCAATCATCTCTCTTATGCACCGTTTGCGATATAAATATCTTATGCACATAATTAACAACTTTTCATACTTTGAAGTTTGACCTAATTAGGTTTTCTTGTTTTGTGATCTCAATATGTCAAATTAGATTTCTCCAAAGAAATTTTTATCCTAGTGGTTGATTGAGAAATATAATACCCAAATGAGAATAAAATAGTCGACGTTACCATAAAATTTCTTCCTTAACAACAAGGATTTGAATTATTTTCGGGCTAGCTTTGGACGGTCATAACTCTATAAATTCTCTAACAAAAATATACATACATCATATGGTTTCAAAGCCAGTTATATTAAGTTTAAAATGAATTTAATATCATATGTCAATAATATATGTATTGAAAGACATAAACAATATTTTTAAAATCGAACTAGTTAGCGAATTAATTGATACGTCCAAATCATATATATAATACATAGCTTTGGAGTTGACATGTCAAGTGTACAAAGCATTAAACCATGCCTTCTAATAACAAATATGCATAGAGATATAATGACTGAAAATAGATCAGAAAATTTGAATTTTTGAAGAACTTAGCACCAAATATATGCTAATAATCTTGGCTAAACTTCATGCTTCTTACACATATCATAGTAGGTTGTTTATATAAAAATTGTATACTAGAATTACAAACCTTTTGGCTCTTATACTAACGAAAAAATTAAAAAAAAATAATTTTACAAAATAGGATATCCAAAATAATTTTGACTTAACTTATTGATGATGAACAAAATGACTAATGGAAATTATTTTTGTCCACAACCTAAATCCCATCCTCAAGTTGCAAAGAATTGATGAATAATCCTCAATGTTAGCGCAATAATGGCACTTATGCCATTGTTGACAGTTCATGCACCACTCGGCGCCATCAGCTCATGATTAGTATGAGATTGATACATATTTATAAATTAAGATTGATGAACTAAATAATTAAATTCTTATTAATTATGTTAGTTAACTGATACATATTTATAAATTAAGATTGATATTTAACATTGTGCTATAATTATGAAAACAATAAGAATTATAAAATTGATTTGACATTAAACTTTTAATGACTGATCGTTTCATATAATTTACTTCTTGCACTATTCTACATCTTCCTTAGAAATAAAGTTTGAATATAATGGTAACTGTATATAATCTAACTTTATCTTGTTATATGATAGGTTACTGATCATATTAAATTATTTCATGAATTCTCTTTCATAAATAATATTTCACCTTGTGCAAGAATTTTTTTTATCAATATTTATTTAAAAACGTTGAAATATCTTGCTAAATTCATTAAAATAATAAATCGTTTAATTATCATCTATCCATCTTTATGCGACTCATAGCATACTCGACATAAACAATTTATGGGTAGAACTATATAGATTTGACTCTGAAAATATATCACACCTTATATAAATGAGATATACATAAATTTGAGTTAATGAGATTTAAAAGAAAAAACTAATTTTATTGCATTGTTTTGAAATAAATCACATGTATGCAACAAAGATTATTCATGTTATCATAAATCATATATCTATCTTTACATGTTGATTTTTTAATAAAAAAAAATCACATGTATGCAAGCAAAGATTATTCATATGAAAAAAAATCATGATGTTTTTGATAAATTATAATCAATATGTTATAAACAAAAACATTATTAATCTCACAATGTTAAAATTGTTTTTATTAAGTAAATTGCATGATACTTCACTAGTAAAATAATATTTTTTAGTAAGTAGCAAACATTATGATAAGTAAACTTAAAGGAGTTAAAAAAAAAAAAAAATTACGTGGGTCAAACACACTAATTTAATTGGTCAGTAAATAATTTCATTATAATATATGGAGCGTTCTACGATTTTTATATTCTTTTATTCAACAATAAATGTTCACATTAATAATTTCATAAAAATTGTTTATTTTCTCATTTGTAAATTATTAAAATAAAAACTTAAATGTCATTCATTACTTTTTGTGTCAAACTGAAAATGAACAGTAAATATATAGGGTGGAGAAAGTACAAGTTTAATGGGTTAGTAGATCTACTGTACAATATACGATGATTAAGTTAATGATAACAAAGTGATTATGCGAATCACTTACATAATTATCACATGAAATTTTCATAAAACTACATTATCATTGCGTTATACTTTAATTTATTTATTGAAAAAAAATATACGTGTTGGTTTCACAATGTTATCTATATTTGCTTAAACAAAAATTTCCAATGACACATTTATGTAATTAATATTAATTATCCTCTATGAATACTTTTACATTGTGTATGTATGTGTGTGTGTCTATATATATAAAATTTCAGTTTTATTAATCATTTACCAAAAATTTATTAGTTCCCTTAAATATTAATATTAAGACACATTTATCATAAATATAAATATTTGAACAAAAATAAATAATAAATAAAGCATAAGTATAAGTACTTTTATTGTATGCTTGAGCATAATTTGATGAGGTTCAATGTTTTGAAAAATATCAAGACGAAACTGAATCATCGGTTCCTTAAAAATTAAAGGATTAGAATTGGGATAAAAAAAAATGAAGAACTTGATTGAATCAGACAGAAAAAAATTAATAAAATTCAAATTGATTCATTCTGATTCTCAATTTTAAATTAAAAAATAAAATTTTCATAATCAAATAAATTTAAATCTCTTTTATAAAAATTTTATATTATTTTTTATCTCATAAAAATTAAATTGGTGCAATACTTTAAATTGAGATCAATGTATTAATAATATATTTATAAATCATATATAAATGGTATATAGTATTACTTAAACTGTATATTACATATATATATATAGTTAAATTATATATAATATATTTGATTGTAACTAATATTAACATTATACATAATATAATTATATAAAATGATTATATATATATTATTTATAAAATGATAATACATTATAACTTTTACACACCATAATAGTAACGGCAACAGTGGTGTGGAATGCCGACGCAAAAGGACAACGCGGTAAGTCGAACACACGCAAATGTGTTCACGTCATAACAGCAACTGCCGGCTGATCAACTTCTGAGCAAAACGGCGTCGCATTCCCTTAAATTATTGATTAAGTAAATATTAAAAATATAAATATAAATACGTGGCCACATGAGCGGAGCAGAGAATGCTCCGTAACTTGTGCCTAGTGAGACTAGTCTTACGTGGCTAATTGACTTCTGGCCGTTAATAAATAGAAAAGACAGATAATATAGGCGTGGCAGATAGTGTCTACGGCCTATGGAAAAATTACGAATCAGTACACATTTTTGGTTAAACAATAAAATATGGTACCACTAATTTCAGGAATTGCTTTCAGATTTGATAACAAGTTGATAAGTCCATTGTTTGCCAAAACACATTTTTAGGTCTTTTATTTTTTTAAGATATAGTAAATATATTTCAATGTAATTATAAATTTTAGATAAATTTATTTAGATGTATTTATTATGAGATTAATGAAAATATTTAGTAACAAAACTTAGGTTTAGGATAAATATAATGAGATATAGTTTATTTGGATATAATGCTATAAATATCTAATTAATAAGTGGTTAAAATATTTTACATAATAATTAATTAAGAAAAAAGATATTATTGATTTTCTTTAATATTGACAAATTTTTTTTCCTAAATCTCTATTCTAAATCTCGCCTAGATATTAAATCAATATTTTGAAAATCAAATCAAATTGATATATTATATTAATTAATTTAGAAACTAAATTATTGATTGACTCAATTAATTTTAAATTGATTTTTAAAATTGTTTTTTAATTATTATAATATATTTATATACTTTTAATATTTTTTTATACTTGCTCAAACATTACTTGAGTTTGCTATATGCACTTGCCTTTGAGAATATAAACATATTAAATTAGTCTTTTTTTCTATTGAAAATAATTATAAATTAGCTTTCATTAGAAAATTATTTTTTATATTTAAATTTTTTGAAATTATTTTTGTGAAAAATTATTTTCTATTTAAAAAATATATTCATTTGATAAGAATAGGAAATTATTTTCTAATTGAAAAATGAGAAAATGAATTTATATTAAGATATTCTTTTCAGTTTATATTATTCATTTCATTTTCAATGTATTACTATATTTTTACCCATTATTTTTTTTCAAATAACAAAACAAAAAATAAAAATAAAAGATGAAAACAAATTCCTTTAGAAAAGATAAAAACAAATTAAATAAAAATAAAAAACAAAATGATGAAGAAATTTTTGCTTAAAAAGGAAGATAACTTAAATAATAAATATATTTAAAAAGAAACAAATAATCCTAACTAATGGAAAGAACTGACCAAAATAAAGAAGTTAAAAAAGGTTATAGTTTTTATTTTAATTTTATTTAAATGGATAAGTTAATTATATGAATAAAATCTAATTCAAATTAGTCGATAAAATTAGAACAAAAGAAAAAACTAAAGAAATGACAATTCTTATAATAAGGTTGAATATTAATATCCATACATTCCTTATTTGGAGAACCTCATATTTTTACTTGAAAAAATAAATTTTATTAATAAAAAACTATAGAAAATAATATTTATTTAATTTTTAAATAAATGTATAATTATGAAAACTAAAAAAAATTAATTTCTAATTGTTATTTAAAAATTTTATTTCTTATTCTATGGGAAAAACTTTTTCACAAGATAAATTCAATAACTAAATATCTTTTTAGTATTTTAAATCCTATAATATACACATGGATTAGATATGGGCTTTAGTAATTCCACTCTTTTCGATCTTTTAAATTATTAAAATTTCTTTTGCAAGTTAACATAAATTTACTCGATTATAACGTATGATGTTTTAATTTAATAAATTTTTTAAAATCACTAAAAATAATTGATTCTTTACTATATATATATAACTCACACATATATATAGCTAACTCACACATTGTTCGAACTATAATACAAAAATTTTGCAAAATCAGTCAAGAATTTGCATTATAATAACTTTTAAATAATTTTATTTTTATTAAATAATTAATTAATTAGTTGAATAATTAAAATTGATATATAAACAATAATTAAATATATTATTATTTTATACTATATTTTTTTATAAAATTATTGTCTAATTTGATTTTTAAGTAAATAAAATAATAAAGAATTATAGTTAAATTATAATAATAAATTTTAATTATGGCATAATTATTCCAATAAAAAATAAAAAATTATAATTTCTTTTATTGATTATTTTTATTTTTCTCATTAATTTTTTAAATTTTCTCTTATTATATAAAGAGGAATAATATGAATATATATTTACTATATTATTAAAATTTAAAATTATTGTATAAAAAACATTTCATATTGTTAAACTTTTAATATTTTTTGAATTAATTGAGAAATTTTAATTAATTATTATTTTATTTATCATGTGATAAAACAAATATATATTTTATGGAACAGTTGATTGTCCAATTAGACATTTTAAGTGAATAAAATAATAAATATAAAAATATAATAAAATTATTATAATAAATTGTAATAATAATATAATATTTTGATATAAAATAAGAAAATTTGTAGTTTCACTTTTTTATTGGCTATTTTTTTTATCTCTTTAGTTTTAATTTTCTTATTATATAAGAAACTAATTGTTTATCATTGTTAAGTTTTAAAGAAATTAATGTGAAAAATTTTCTATTTTATTAAGATTTCTAAATTATTTTTATATAAATAACTTCTTGTATTATTAACTTTCTAAAATAATTTTTACATAAAGAATTTTTTATATTATTAAACTTTTTAAATTATTTTACATTAAAAATTCATATATTATTAAACTTTTTATATTATTTTTAATTGATTTGATTAAATTTTTATTATTAATTTACTTATCATATGATAAAATAAAAATATATTATATTGTGACTCATTAAAAATATTATGTTGTCAATATAATTATTTGACAAATAATAAATACTCATCTAAAATTGAATCTCAAATTAAAATTAATTATATATGCAAGCCGTGTCTGACCAAAATTAAAAAATATATATCTTTTTTCAATTTCCTTAAAACTGAATTTTTAAATAGAGGAAAAATAAAATTTTGGTAGTGTGAAAACAATAGAGTACGTTATTCCAGATCTGGGCTGGATCAGGGTTTATTGAAAATGGGATGGGTTTTGAAATCGGTACATCGGAGGTCGTACCACATACATTATCCCTATGCATTCTAATTAGAGAAGATGGAGATTGGATTTGTACTTTACATACGGACGATATACTTGAAATCACTTTACTGGTCTATAAACCTTAGATTTTTTTTTTTTTTTTGGAACTAGTCTATATACTTAATCATTCACAAACCTGAAAACGTCAGAAATTTTTTAATATCCTCATTATAAATGTAAGTCTTTCTTCTTTTTTGGTGCCTGCAATGATCACTGATGACTTGATCCAGTCTTGCAGCGATTTTGCTGAGACTATCCATTTTACAGAACAAAGACATGTACTTACTAGGGGTGAGTGTAGTTTTGCTCAATTCGAGAATTTGCAAATCTTTAAAATTAGACTAAAATTACAAGAATTTTAAAAATGAAAAATTGCTATTGTCTTAAATTTTTAATTCGGTTCGGTTCAATTTTTTTATAAATTTAAGACGTTTTAATTCGGTTTTTCAATTCTTTGGAGACGATTCAGTTCAATACATGTTTGAGTATTCGATTTATTAAAAATTAAACTTTATATTTTTATAAATCAAAATAAATAAATTTTATCTTTTTCACTTTTAATCATTCAAAATTAAAATAAACAAATGATAATTTAATAAATTACAACAATAGCTTGCACATTAAATGTTAAACTAATTTTTTTAATATTTACTAATTAATAAGTCTAATTATTAGTAATATATATTAATTGAGAGAGTTAATTAGTAAAACTAATATATATATATATATAAGTTCTACAATTCGATTTCAATATGAGACGGTTTAATCCAATTCTCGATTATGATATCATAAAATTTCCGGAACGCCCTGTTTATTTATTTTTAATCCAGTTCGGTTTAGAGATTTTTTAAAAAATCAAATATTTCGATTTTGATACCAAATCAATCCAATTCTTCAGTTCAATTCGGAAATCTCCCGTCTTCATGCTCACCCCTAATAGTCCCAATCTAACTACCAAATTCTATTCTTCAATCTAGTCTCCTCTCACAATATCAACTTAATAGTTCACGGCTCAACTTCAAAGTCAAAAGCTTCCTTTAAGTACGCAGGTATAAGCACTTGCAGTGGAACAGGTCATTTGTCAAAAAGCCTCTAAAGTAAAGCAAATTCCACACGCATAATTATGTGTATGCTATTTTTGTACAATATATATAAAGCTAGCCAAAATAAACACGTTCATCTGAAGATACCAGGCGTCCACGAGTGATAAAATGAAAACGAGAGTACATTGACAGGACTCTCAAAGAAAACATAAACCTGCTTTACAGTTTGATTAAAAAGTGGGTTTGTCAACACCTACAGAAAACAGGATCCAAATGCTAGTACATATGCAGACACGGCTCCACGGCCTCCACTACAAAACCAACACAATCATCTTTAACATCAGCACACCAAAAAATTCCGAGAAGAAGTGCAGCATAGATGCAAAGTAATAAAGAAACTAAAAAGAAAGGACCAAAATGTTAGTTTACTGCCTACACTAGCACAGGGACTTGGTTTCCTCACCTGGATCTGTCTCAACTTCATCAAGAAGGCGCTAATCAGTAATCAAAATATAAATCCCCAAAGTCATACATGTCACTATCGGTAGAGAATTCATAAATGTCATCATAATCAGACATCATATCAATATCGGAAAATCCAGATGGGTAATCTTCCTCAGATGATCCAATATCAGGAGTTTCAGAATCAAATGGATAGTCATCAGTGGGATCATATGGACGCCTCAAATCTTTGATCTGTTCAGCACATCTTTGCCCTAAAGGCCCTTCCAGATTGATATTGAAGCACTGACGCAGATCAAGTGATTCAAGTTGTGGACAACCATCCAGTATGGCCTGCAATCCTTCATTTGTCAGCTTATTTCCAAAAAGCTGAAGGTAATGCAAATGAGGCATGTTTTCTGCAATTGTTAGTGCCTCCTCATTGCACTCTACATGTGGATGTTTGTAGCCCTGGCAGTTCACCTTCAATGATTTGAGTCGAGGACAACAACGCCCAACAACTTCAAGAGGTTCATTTGACAGTTTGCAATATGAAATTTCAAGATCCTCCAGTAATGGAAATTTTTTGGCAGCTTCAACTAATCCTTCATCTGAAATGTTATAGCAAGATACTAGCCGAAGCTGTTTGAGATGACTTGATCTGTAAGGTCGTAATCAAAGACCATAATATTACAAACTCAGCAGATTGATACCAATGGATTAGCAAAATATTCAGTGTTCCATAAGAATTAACATATGCAGCTTCAACGAATGTATCATGAAGAATATTAGAGAAGAAAAACATATTACTTGAGGATCAGCATTCTATCATGGTTCGCAACAGTAAAAGATGACGCAATCCAATTTCGATTGAAATTTCCCCATGCAGGCATATACACTGCCAAGGGTACAACAAAAGGAAGGGCTCACTTCTATGTGAAAATTATAAATCATTGTTTTCATAGGAGGGATGAAAGAAATAGAAACTTTCCTCCAATTAAACACACAATTTTCATCCTTCCAACTTAAACCATCAATGAAACAAGATATATTCTTGCAGAAATCATTTGCCAAATTATATATAAAAGAGATTTTTTTATACAGAAATAATGTATACCCATATAAAGTATAGTATTGGCTTTCCAAATCATCAAAAAATATGGTATTGGCAAAACATATAAAGTATAGTCATCATAAGCAAACAGCAACTAAGCACAGGTACACAGTTTTATGCTCAGTTCATTTTCTTTTAAATAAATATTGACAAATATGCCAAACATGCCAAACATGAATTCCAGTTGATGCGTCATAAAATTTGTATTACTAAAAGTAAGGTTACATTTCTTTATGCTTCTGCATGCCATGATTTTACGAGTTAAAATAAGAAGTCTGAACAAAGGATAGTTTATGATTTAACAGAAACATCATTTTCAAACGATTATTGATGCAATGTGCATGAGCAGTGGTGAACAAAGAAATTTTACCAGTTAAGCAATTTCAAAAAGTGAAAAAACACATCAATTACCCAGAACATCAATTACCCAAATTCTCTCTCCTGCAATCTTTCAAAATATTCGTGAATTTGTACCTATATGCATCTATTTTTATACAAATGCCAACACAGCATGCTGAGGAGTATATAAAGACAGTATGAAAAATCAAACTGCGACAGCTAACTTGTAAGACAAACATGGTTAGTCAGGGAGAGAAATTACTAAAAAGAAAATGAGAAAAACAATAAAATAAAATGATTCTCTCTACAGTAGCAGAAGCGTATTCTCCATGTTCTAAATGGTGTGTGTGTGTGTATAACGGGCATTATTTTATGGTATTTTAGCCTCTGTTACTGTTATACTCATTAATAAGAGTTAAAAATTTTGTTAAGTATAACAGCTATGTAACCATAATGGCCATTATGTAACGGAACAAATTTTCCTTCTTTTCTTTCAATTTTCATTTTGCAAGCTGTGAACACTTTAAAATAATCAATTTTGCGGTGGTAAAGTAGAATATTTATTTAAAATAGGTGCTTTTCAATATTTATTTAAAATAGGTATTTTATGTTTATTAGTTAGTTGTACAACTTAGTTTTAGTGAATTATATCTATATTTTTTAGTTTGTAATATTTTGCAATTTTTTTAAAAGAAATTGCACAGAAGTTGACTGTTACCGTTACTGTTACATTATGGTAGCAACAGCCCTGCTACCATTACACATGATCATTGACACGCTTCGATTTAAAACCATGAGCATTTACCTTAGTGGTTCTCATAAATAAGTCATTTTGATATCTCAGATACACAAAACATCCTAAGAGATTTATTAGTCACAATTTGTCATATATGATTAAAAAAATGATTGAAAAGGAGCATTATCAAGTTCTAGCAATAATAAATTGAATTGAGTTATATTCACATAAATTTGTTTATAATATATATATTTTGAAGGATTGTGAGGATCGAAATGCTACTACATGATATCTTATCAGAGTAGTGGTCACACATAATGCACTTGTTTGAGAATTATCATAAAATTAGATTAAAACTCTTACAATTCGTTTGGTTCGTAGGACTGCATAATCCTATTTAATCACTAATCCCATGTTTGGTTTAAAAAATGAGTTTGGCTTACTAATCACAAAAACTAACTTAACTCATGGAGATAGTCCTAACTAAAACCTACCTCCCTCATGTCTTTGCTAATCCTATTCTAATGAGATTACTAATCCATACATTTATAAATTTATAATACCTAAAATAGCCTTAGTGGATCCATATGTTGATTTGACCAGTTTAATTCGAGAGTTATTTAGTTTGTAAATTTATTATTTTAAAACTAAATTAAAATAAATAATTTTAAATTTTTTGTGCATTTCAAATGAGAAAATGATTCATTTCTCATTTTCTTTGAAATTTTCATTTTTATAAAAGTAAGTTAAACATATATATGCATAATATATAATATTAAAATTAAATTATTAAATTAGATATTAAAATAAAAAATAATATAGTAATTAAATATAATTTTATTAAATATCTAATTAAAAAAGAAAAAAATTGTGATAATATTTAACATAAAAAAAATAAAATTATAAAAAACTTACACAAAAAAATGGTAATTCAAACCTAAACCCAAAATAAGTGCAAAGAAGTTTGAGACTATGTGTTGACAATGATAAGAGAAAAATATAAAAACTCAATAATTTTAAACTTTAAAGCAAAGACTATTTAAGTAATTTATTTTATTTTATTAATTTATCCTATTACTTAAACCGTCGTACCAAAATAAAAATCTAGATTACTTAATAATAGGATTAAAATATTTCTACCAAACAAGGGTTAGTTTAACAAATCTTATGGCTTAACTAAACCTAGCAAATTAATCCTATAGTTTAAACAATCTGTGAACCAAACGGGTGTCATATAGAATTGCCCATTTACAGGTAGTTAATAGCCATCAACAAACAATTATGTCTCTAAGGAATTGGGCATAACCTTTTAAATAAACATATCCCTTGAATATTAGAGACACAATTATTCTTCCTAATAAGCATCAAACATAACTCTTGATGCGCACACATTCCTTAGGATATATCAATAAACATATCTCCAATAGTCACGTTGTGTGGGAAACCATCAAGTATAATGGGTCAATATTTGGTGAAAAGTGATCATCTGATTACGATGTACAGGACATTTAAGGACAAGAGATACATACCTATTGGCGATGTAATCGAGGAGATCATTAGTACCAAAGTACTCGATGTTGATATCGAGCAAGTCACCGCAACTCCTATCCACAGCGTGCATACACATTTTCTTAAGATCATAAGGCATGTCCCATAGATCACCCAAATTCTTCATGTCGATCGATCTCCACATCGACGGGTCCTTGCAGATGCTACGCCACGTAGTGCACACGCGCTGAGCCGAGTTTAGAATGTCGATGGCCCCTAGTCTCATTAGGATCGACGCCGTCACGTCTTGTGGCAGCTCCAACCAGTTCCGATCTTGCCGCAGTTGCGGGGGTGGATCCATTGTTGGTGGAGAGAATTGCGAGGAGGCAGAATCACGACTTAAGGAAATGTTTTCGACTTATCGACGAAGGCACTTTTTTGTCGGTCTACTTTCTACTTTCTAAATTTAAAATTTATAAATTTGGTTCTTGGCTTTTCAGTTGAAATTAAAATTTTTAATATTATTATTTTAGGATGTTTGATAATATAATATTATTATTTCAAAAGTTTTAATTAAGTAAAAAATTATTTAAAATAATTAATTTAAAATATTTTCTTAAAATTGAATTCTAAAATTTTTTTATTTAAGTAACTTTATACTTCGAATATACCTTTAAATTATTATTAATAAATTAAAATTTTTATTTATTTTTTAAAAGTTTATTTAATATTTATATTCGTTTTTTATCCTTAAATTATTATTTATTTTTGTGCTCTTGTTTTTATATATTTTTATTATACAATTATTATTTTTAAATTTATTTATAAATATATATTTGATGACTAAATCTTAAAAATCAACATTATAAACTTAAATATGTTCAATTAAAGGTATTAAATAATTTTTCATAGTTCTAATTATCAAACAAATTGATTAGATTTAATATTTAAATATTTCAGTAATTAACACTTAATTTTCAATTTTTCTTAAGATAAATTTTCAATTTCAATAAATAAGCTATTATGTTGATTATCATGTTCGATAAAAAAATAGAATAATGATAATCATTTGAGCTTATTATTGTTATTACTATTTATATTGCGTACTTAGGCGATACAAAAAATTTTTATTAACTCACTTTAAAATATCAATTATATATATATATTAGAGACTTATTACCTTCTTATATTTGTTTTTTCTTTTTTATTTATTAAATTATAATTCAAAAATAAATAACTAAAAAAAACATAAACATTGAATTGCTCATGAAAAATAATACAAAAATAGAAATTAAGAACTGAAAAAGCAAGATACTAATTTTCAAAAAAATAAAAAACAATATTAGTATGATTTAAAGAATATAATAAACATAAAAATAAAATATTTATTCTAAATTTTTAATATTGAATTAATAGTAAAATTGTAAAAATGATAGAAGGAGCTAAATGTTAACAAAATTAAATTTGAAGAATAAACAAATATAAAAAGAAAGATTATGACTAATAAATTATACTCACTCTATCCCCAAAAAAAAATTATCACTTACTATAATATATTGAATATTTTATCAACTCACAATTTACAATACATTTTTTGATTTATATCTTTAATTATATTTATTACAAAATAAATATAGTTTATTAATTTAATAATTTATGAGGAGAAATTAGAAAAATTGATTATAATATAAAAGTGAATATGTATTTTAGACATTTTGAAAAGAAATACTAGACAATATTTTTAGAATGGAAAGGATACTATATTGGTTGGAATTTAAATTATGTAATGAACTAATTATAAATCCTTGCTAAAAAAACTAATTATAAATTATCTAAAATTTAGCTATTTCAAGTGTTCATCCATCTCTTGAAGAGGTAAAATTGTTGCTCCCGACACTAGTATTGTGCACATGAAATTTTTATCAACAAAAAGTAAAATTCAAGTAACCTTATATTCAGCATCTAATAAGAGAGAATATAAATAATTATTGTTAAAGGCTCTTTTTGAAGTATTTAAAGATAATGACACTGATGAAAGTGACTCCAATTACACCTAAAGTAATGAAGATGACTGTTATGGAATCTAGCTGGACTGATGTGACTTTGGTCTGCTACCTGTTAAGATTCTCTTTTATTTGTTAAGGACCACTTGTTAATTTTGACATATGTTAAGATTCTTTACTATCTGATAAGATGAGTTGTCTTCCACTATGGATTTCAGAGTTTGTTAAGTCCAAACTTCATCTTATCTTAAGTCCGTTGTTAGGATTATAAATATGTATTATGTGTATGCAATAAACTAGAATTCTGGCAAAAGAAAAAATCTATCTAGTTCTGGTCTACTTGGTCTCTCCATTCACTTAAATAAAATTTCCTTTATGCATTTCTATCTTTTTTCTAGTTCAATGGAAATTTTTTCACTTGAAAATTGAATAGTTAAAACTTCATTAAAAGCTTCATTTTCAGATTCTAAAGAATTCGACAAAAGTAAATTTGTCATTTGCTATTTTAATTTATCAGAAATCTTAAGAGCATTAATTTTGTTTTTCATAAAATATTGATTTTTAAATGACAACTCTTCCTTATTTAAAATAGACAATAGCCATAAACTACTTTTCTAGAAGATTGTTTCCTTTCAAATTTAGGCTCCTTATTTTTGAGAATGATGATTTAAAGGAAGAGGGTTTTGAAGATTTGTAATACTGTTGATTTGAAAAAGATTTTTTAGACTAAATATTTCTTTTTTGAAAAATTACAGTTTGAATAATTATTTTGAAACTGAATATTTTTAATATCTCTTAAAAAATGTCATTTTTTTAATCATCATCAACAACATTTATTCTCTTAAAAAGGGAACAAATAACTTTTTATTCTTGAAAAGTGATTTTTACCTCTTCAAGAGGTGGATGAACTATTTCATGTGTTCATCCACCTCTTGAAGAGGTAAAATTGTTGCTCTCAGTACTAGTGTTGAGCACATGAAATTTTTATTAACAAAAAGTAAAATTCAAGCAACCTTATCTTCAGCATCTGATAAAAGAAAATATAAACAATTCTTGTTAAAGGCTCTTTTTGAAGTATCTGAAGATAATGATAGTAACGAAAGTGACTCCAATTATGTCCAAAGAAATGAAGACGACTGTTATGGAATTAGTTGGGCTGATGAGACTTTTGCCTGCCACCTGTTAAGATTCTCTTTTATCTGTTAAGGACCAATTTAATTATATTTAATGCATACATTATCTCGAAAATGCACTTATTTAAATATTAAAACAAAAATTTTTTCATTTGGTTATTTATATTTTAATTTTTATAATGCCCATTTTCTCTTAAAATAAATATTAAAATTTAAATCTTATCACTATAAAACTCTTTTTCTTAATATTCAAAATATATAAATACTCTAATTTACTAATATAATAATTAATATATTGTTATATTAATATTACTCATATTACATAACCAAATATTATTGTTAAATAGACCCAATAAAAAAGTCATTCTCAGATAGCTTTTATTTATTATTGCGTGTTACTTTAGTAAAGTTGTGATCCATTATTCTGTATAATATGAAGTTTATCTCTTTAATATTTTATATGAAGGAATAAATTGTTGTATATATAAAAAAGAATAAAAATAATATTTTGTCAAGTGCAATAAAAAGAATTACATTTAATTAGTACTTAAATTGTGAAGTTATTTATCAGTAACAATTTTTTTAGTTTCAAAACATATTCTCTTTGGACATTAGGATTTGTAATTTTTTCAATTGCATAAAAAAGAAGAGAAGTATCTTTAGTAATAACATTAACAAATTTTAAATTCCAAATACAAGGACCTTCACAGTTACAATCATTTTCTAGTTCAGTAGAAACTTCTTCACTTGAAGATTGAATAGCTAAAGCTTCATTAAAATCTTCATTTTCATATTCTGAAGAACTGGACAAAAGTAAATTAATCATTTGCTCTTTTAATTTATCAAAAATTTCAAGAGCATTAATTTTGTCTTTCATAAAACATTGATTCTTAAAATGATCAACTCTTCCATATTTAAAACGGACAAGAGCCACATATTGCTTTCTAGAAGATTGTTTTCTTTTAGATTTAGACTCTTTATTTTCTGGAGATGACAGTTTGAAGGAAGAGGGTTTTGAAGATTTGCAATATTACTCATTTGAAATAGATTTTTTAGACTTTACAAATTTCTTTTTTGTAAAATTCTTTTTATTTTTTTGAAGAGGGAGGAGTAAGTTTTTCATAACCATATTGACTACAAAAACTTCCTAATTCTTTCTTTTCACTTTTCATCTTTTGCTTTAACTTTGCATTAATTTTTAAATCAATACAAATAGCAAGTCTTTCATTATTAATGTGATTAATAATTTCATCATAAGAAAGATTATCATAATTGATTACGCTACCTACCCCCTTATTCGAGAGCGTACCTTTTCAGTAAATAAAGTTGGTAAACCAGAAATAAATCTTTGTTTCTAGAAAGTATGATAACAATCAGTTCTAGTAAACAACTTGGTTAGGAAAATATCTTTATACCAACTAAAATTAGAAAATTTTGGAAAAGTAAGATCAGTCAAAACTTCAAATGACCTAACTTGAACTGATTTACGTCACCAACAAAACATATTGTAATAGTAAAAATCAAGGTTGCAATAACATCTAGTTCGTTAGTATTAACTATACCTTGACCTTTTGCTCTAGCAACAACTCTAGTGGTAGTTAAAATTCAATTTTTATTTGTCTTATTAATACGGTTGTCTCACCAATGTTTGAGTTAGTCAGTGAAACCATAAATTAAAAGTTTATCAATATTCAAATTAGTTTGTCCCCTAGACTTATAGGTTAAAGCAGTTGTTGTCATCTCATGTAAAAGATTTAAAATCAGAAATTTGCTTAAACCATTTATATTCTAGTCATAAATGGCCTTACCATCATACCTTGATTGGACCATTTCTCCACATTCCTCATATTAAGCATCAGGAGGAATGGGTCTTTTGTAAAATTTGTTTGTTGTAGGATAGAAAGTCCTTGAAATTGATTTTCAATTTCTTGAATTTCCTCATCCTCATTTTTAGTAATAATAGAAATTCTTGATGGTAAAGTTTGAATCGAAAGAGGAGTATCATTTCGAAAAGAGATATGAAAAGAATTTAATTTTTCTTCAATTTTTTGTAAAATATTGTTATCAGAAGATAGTTTACAATCATTAGGTAATTGAGTAGATTGAAAAAAGGTTTTAAATGATCGATAATAGGATAGTTATTTGAAGAACTAGCTTTTGAAAAATTTTGTAGTTCTATCCTATCAAGTTGTGTAGCAATAGTGTGTAAAATACGGTTTGAATAATTATTTTAAAATTGAATATTTTTAATATCTCTTAAAGAATGTTGTTTTTTTATCATCATCAACAACATTTATTCTCTTAAAAAGGGAACAAATAACTTCTTGTTCTTGAAAGTGATTTTTACCTCTTCAAGAGGTGGATGAACTATTTCAAGTGTTCATCCACCTCTTGAAGAGGTAAAACTATTGCTCCCAGAGTTAGTGTTAAGCACATGGAATTTTTATCAACAAAAAGTAAAATTCAAGCAACCTTATCTTCAACATCTGATAAGAGAGAATATAAATAATTCTTGTTAAAGCTCTTTTTGAAGTATTTGAAGATAATGACAGTGACAAAAGTGACTTTAATTATGCCCAAAGTAAAGAAGACAACTGTTATGGAATCCAGCTGGACTGATGTGACTTTTATCCGCCACTTGTTAAGATTCTCTTTTATCTGTTAAGGGCCAATTTAATTATATATGATGTATAAATTATCTAAAAAATGCACTTATTTAAATATTAAACCAAAAACTTTTTTGTTTGATTATTTATATTTTAGTTTTTATAATGCCCATTTTCTCTTAAAATAAATATTAAAATTTAAATCTTATTACTATAAAACTCTATTTCTTAATACTCAAAATATATAAATACTCTAATCTACTTATATAATAACTAATATATTGTTATATTAATATTACTCATATTAGATAACCAAATATCATTGTCAAATAGATCCAACAAAAAAGCCATTCTCACATAGCTTTTTATTTTATTGTTGCATGATACTTTAGTAAAGTTGTGATCCATTATTTTGTATAATATGAAGTTGATGTCTTTAATATTTTATATGAAGGTATAAATTGTTATATAAAAAAAATAAAAATAATAATTTGTGAAGTGCAATAAAAAAATTATATTTAATTAGCACTTAAATTGTGAAGTTATTAATCAGTAACAATTTTTTTTTAGTTTCAAAGATATTCTCTTTGGACATTAGGATTTTTAATTTTTTCAATTGCATAAAAAAGAAGAGAAGTATTGTTAGTGATAATATTAACAAAATTTAAATTACAGACACAAGAACCTTCACGGTCACAATCATTTTCTAGTTTAGTAGAAACTTCTTCACTTGAAGATTGAATTGCTAAAAATTCATTAAAATCTTCATTTTCAGATTCTGAAAAACTGGACAAAAGTAAATTAATCATTTGCTCTTTTAATTTATCAGAAATCTCAAGAGTATTAATTTTGTCTTTTATAAAACATTAATTCTTAAAATGACTAACTCTTCCACATTTAAAATGGACAAGAGCCATAGACTGCTTTCTAGAAGATTATTTTCTTTTAGATTTAGACTCCTTATTTTTTGAAGATGACAGTTTAGAGGAAGAAGGTTTTGAAGATTTGTAATACTCCTCATTTGAAAAAGATTTTTTAGACTTTACAAATTTCTTTTTTTTATTTTTTTTTATTTTTTTGAAGAGGGAAGAGTAAGTTTTTCATAACCCTATTGACTACAAAAATTTGCAAATTCTTTCTTTTCATTTTTCATCTCTTGTTTTAACTTTGCATTAACTTTTAAATCAGTACAAATAACAAGTCATTCATTATTAATGTGATTAATAATTTCACCATGAGAAAGATTATCATAATTGATTATGCTACCTTACTCCCTTATTCGCGAGCATACCTTTTCAGTGAATAAAGTTGGTAAACCAGAAATAAATATTTATTTCCAGAAAGTATGATAACAATCAGTTCTAGTAAACAACTTGGTTAGGAAAACATTTTTTATACCACATAAAATCAAAAAGTTTTGGACAAGTAAGATTAGTCTAAACTTCAGATGACCTAACTTGAAACTGATTTGGGTCACCAACAAAACATTTTGTAATAGTAAAAATCAAAGTTGCAATAACATTTGGTTCGTTAGTATTAACTATACCCTGACCTTCTGTTCTAGCAACAACTCTAGTGGTAGTTAAAATTCGATTTTTATCTGTCTCATTAATATATTTGTCCCACCAACATTTGAGTTAGTGAAACCAAAAATTAAAAGTTTAGCAATATTCAAATCAATTTGTCGCTTAGACTTATAGGTTGAAGTAGCCATTGTCATCTTATGTAAAAGATTTAAAATAAGATATTTGCTTAAACCATTTATATTCCACTCATATTAAGCATCAGGAGGAATGAGTCTTTTGTAAACTCTTCAACATCCTTTTATTTTCTTTTGAATAAAAGAATTTTGAAAATTATGTAAAATATTTAAAATAAGATATTCACTTAAACCATTTATATTCCACTCATATTAAGCATCAAGAGGAATGAGTCTTTTGAAAACTCTTCAACATCCTTTATTTTCTTTTGAATAAAAGAATTTTGAAGATTATCTTCAATCATTAAAATTTTTATTTCTTTGGATAAAAAATTAATTTGTTTTTTCTTTTGATTAACAAAATTGAAATTAAAATAAATAGAACATTCTTGTAAAAGATTAATTTCTTTTGAAGAAATAGGTTGAACAAATTTAAAACAAATTTCCTTACCAAAAATTGCTTTAGTGATACCTTTTTCATTAACCATAGAAGGGTAAATAAGAGTAGTAAAAAAAATTTCTTAAAATAACATCAGTTGTTAAATTTTTAGTTAAAACAAACGGAGATCTAAAATAAAAACCATCACAAAAATTTTTGCATTAGAAAGTTTATAATTAATATTAAGTTTTTCACCGTTAGCAGTATAAAGCCTTTCAATAAATTTTTCACAATAAACAGTAGGATTTAACCTTTCTGAATGCAATTCATATCTGCATCATAATCAATCATAACAGTAGTAGTGAGATGAAAATCGTTATTAACAACCAAATCAATGACAACAATCCATTTTTTTAATTTATTTTTGAAATAACATTTTAAAATTTTTTTGTTGGAGTATTTTGAGCCATGCAAGAAATAGAGGTTTCAAAATTAGGCTAAGAAGAAGATGAAACTTGATTTTGAATTATATTAGAAACATGATATTTTAAAATTTTTTGTTTAATTAAACTATTTTCAATTTTTAATTCTAAAATATCTTTCTTAATATTCTTGATTTTTTCCTGTAACTCAACAATGATTGGAAGAGAAACCTTTTTATCAAATCTCTTAAAAATATCATTAACATCATATGTTTCAAAATTCTCAACAGGTTTTTCAGTAACATTTTTTTTTTTAAGTTTCAAAAGATATTCTCTTTGGACAATGTGATTTTCAATTTTTTCAATTGCATAAAAAAAAGAGAAATATTTTTAGTGATAACATTAACAAATTTTAAATTACAAATGCAAGGACATTTACAATCACAATCTTTTTTTGTTCAATAGACACTTCTTCGTTTGAAGATTGAATAGCTAAAACTTCATTAAATTTTTTTTTAAAAATTTTAAAGTGTTGAACAAAAGTAAAATAATTATTTGCTCTTTTAATTTATTAGAAATCTCAAGAGCATTAATTTCATTTTTCATAAAACATTGATTCTTAAAATGACAAAAAATGATAGAAGGAGCTAACTGTTAATAAAATTAAATTTGAAAAATAAACTACCATAAAAAGAAAGATTATGACTAATAAATTATACTCTCTCTATCCCAAAAAAAATTATCACTTATTCATATTGTTTAAAAAATATATTTAATATTTTGCCAACTCACAATTTACAATACATTTTTTGATTTATAGCTTTAATTATATTTAATTAAAAAATAAGTATATTTTACTAATTTAATAATTTATAAGAAAAAATTAGAAAAATTGATTATAATTAATAAAAGTGAATATGTATTTTAGACATTTTAAAAAGAAATAGTAAACATTATTTTTAGAATGGAGAGGATATTATATTGGTTGGAATTTAAGTATAAATAATATATTTTAAATTAAATGATATTTTGTAATTTTTTATTGATTTATATTTAAAGTGTGTTATACAAATATTTATTTACTATTAAATAGTTTAATATAAAATCAGTTTTATATAGAAATTTCTCCAGCGTTAGAGCCTTATCCTAAAGATGTACGCGTGTCATCAAGTCCCTAACCAGATCAGTGCAATCGAGAGGACTTCATTCCTACAAAAGACAATCAGTCAGCAATCTTATCACAATCTCCAAAACGACGCCGTAATTCATGTTTCCACATCCACCTTCAATAGAAATAACTGAAAAACTATAAAAACACATAAAGTAATATATATATATATATATATATATATAGAGTCATCCCTTAAAATTAAACCCACACATAGCTTAGTAGGTCAGCTTCCATTGGTGTGAGGGCGAGGAGGTTGAAGATACGAACGGAAAATGGTGCAGTTAGGCGGGAAAATGGCGGGCCAAGTAGTTAAATTTGGCGGTAACGGCATCGGCCAGATTCTGGCTGCGGCCGCTGTGGCTCTCCTTATCCGGCTTTTCTCCGGTCCGGGCCCCGCTCTGTTACCGGAAGACGAGGTCATTGACGATGAGAATAATGACGGCAACGGAGATGATGAAACTGGCGATGCTCCGGTCACCGGGGAAGTTGTTCCGGTCACTATCCGCTGGAGCAATATCGCATGTTGTCTTTCCGATAAATCATCCAAACAAGTGAGTGGATATTTTCGTATTTCGGTCTTTTTTTTTTTTTATATTTCCTTGTTTGGCTGATGAGAAAATGTGGAAAAGTTCAAATTTCCTTTAATTAGGAAAGTGAGGTTGGCTTAATTAATTTGTAGGTAAGGTTTCTGCTGAAAAATGTGAGTGGAGAAGCGAAGCCTGGAAGATTGTTGGCGATAATGGGGCCATCAGGATCAGGAAAAACGACTTTGCTTAATGTGCTAGCAGGGCAGCTAATGGCATCACCAAGGTTGCATTTGTCAGGTCTTTTGGAGTTCAATGGGAGACCTACTTCAAATAGAGCTTACAAGTGCGCTTTTTTTTTTTTAGTCATATTGGGACAATGTATTTGGTTATGTTTTGGTGGTGTTTATGAGGTTTTACTGTTGTTGGCAGGTTTGCTTATGTGAGACAGGAGGATCTTTTCTTCTCGCAGCTTACAGTGAGGGAGACTTTGTCTCTTGCTGCTGAACTTCAACTACCAGATATATCTTCGGTGGAAGAAAGAGATGAGTATGTGAATAATTTGCTCTTCAAGTTAGGCCTGGTAAGTCGGATTTCTGAAATTTGACACGAGTTTTGTGAAGTGGACTGAAAACTCTTCACAAAATTATCTCCTCTTAATTGAAGTGTACGCTTTGCTGTTGAAGCTAACCAATCTTAGGTTATGTACCTGAAATAGTATTCCTATGTAATGCAACTTGGTCTTTTCATTAATGTTTCTTATATCTAAGTAATAAATCATAATCGGTGATGGTCAAATAGCACTATGATAATTATCTTTTATTCTTTTGCTTGTCATTTCTACATAATAAAGTGTATTTGATCTAATTTTAATGTCTATCTGGGGAATTGCTTCTTTTCTGTTTATTCAAAGGTCAGTTGTGCTGATTCCAATGTTGGCGATGCAAAAGTCCGTGGGATAAGTGGTGGTGAAAAGAAACGTCTATCGCTGGCATGTGAACTTATTGCAAGCCCATCTGTCATATTTGCTGATGAACCCACAACAGGTATGCATGCTAGATGAATAGTCTCTTGATAATTTGAAAAAATGGCCAAACTAGATGTTGAGAAATAATATATAGTTAATGTAATCTGTGAAGAGAATTTGAGCAGGCGATTTTGGGTTTGCTATAATTTGGATTCTGAAATTTGCTTTGCTGTATGTAGACATTAGCTTTTTAAACTTTGATGCATATATGAAAGTGGCTTATCGGACAAATTAGACAGGAACATGCAGTTTAACAATCTTTCAACTATATATATTTTTTATTGAAGATTGAAGATTGATTCGGAAGACGTCAATTTATGTAGGAGCTTGCAGCATATGGTGCAAATAAATTTGAAGCAATGGTATCTAACCCACCATTGTAAGACTTTGACGTGCCTTCAACTTTTTAGAATCCTCTAATCTGCAGTGAATGGTTGCGTTGACTCCTCATGCACTATTATTTTGTGGTAGAAACCAGATTATTCTTATATTGCTTGGGCCCTTCTCTAGAAAAATGGTTTCTAGATGACCTACTGATTTGGAATTTCAAATGGACAGTAAATTTTTCCACTGCATAGCATGGTGCTATGCTGTATTAGGAGATGTATTATTCCGTGGCACCTAGTCACTAGTGGAGTGTGTGAAGATGCTGACCCGAAAGGTAAATACCAAACAAGGGAGCCTTTTTCCTTGGATGAATAGAAAAGGCTATGTCTTTTAACAGACTAGTTGGTCCTTGATAGACTGGTAATTTATATTGATCAGAAAAAAGTGAGTGAATGATGAATGGACTGTAACTGAGTATTGTCATTGTCACCAGCGTGATGTTAGTGGCCTTGTATTCCTATTGAGTGTTTCAATGGTGAATTAAAAACTAAATTCTTGAAGGTTTTGGCGTATATGTATTTGATTCGATCACTTTGTTGAACTTAGTGAAATTTGGATAAATTCCTGTATTGAATTTTAATGCACCTTAAAGGTCTTGGTCGGAGCAAAGAGGAATACAGTTCATGATATGTTGTTTAGTTGCAGTGATATCAAATATTTGGTTGGGCTTTAGAACTGAAATTTCCCTATGTAGCTCTTGCATGAGACAATAGTCTCTTAGCTTGTTTGTAATTTATTTGTCATGGAATTTAAGAATGATGTTCCTGATTAATATTGAATGTGATTGCAAAATTCCTTCAGTAAATTCCAATATATGTTTAATTTTATTTGGGTTATTGAAACTTGTATCGGAGAAATCTTGTTCTCCATTATGAAATTGCCTGTAATTTTCATTAGCTGTCTCAGTCAAATTTGGAAGAAGGGTTGTTATCTCTGGGCTTAGTCATGTTTCTTTAAATTGAAATTTTAATTATTGATGCAATGACATGTGCACGTAACTGCTGAATCAATATATCCCAGGGCTTGATGCTTTCCAGGCAGAGAGAGTAATGGAAACTCTCCGACAGCTTGCACAAGATGGACATACTGTAATTTGTTCAATTCACCAGCCCAGAAGTTCCATATACAGTAAATTTGATGACATTGTTTTGCTAACAGCAGGCGAACTTGTTTATGCTGGCCCTGCACATGATGAACCACTTGCTTACTTCTCAAATTTTGGGTTAGTCAGACCTTGCCTTTCTTATATTGATTGTCCCGTGGTGCTTAATATGACATATTGTTTATCATTCTCAACATCTTCTGAATATATGATATTTTTGTGAATTAGCTTTACAAGATAGATATGAAGTTCTAGGGTACATACCAAACAAGTACTAGAAAGGAACTCCAAGAATTGCAAAAATGGAAGCAATCCGTGTTTTGTGCTTACCAGTCAACATCATTTGATAGTGCTGGTAGTGGAACTAACTTTTCCATATGGATGTATCTTTACTTAATTTTTCACAATTTTATCCAACCTTAAAATAGACCATTTTACCCAAAATTGGCCAAATTTGTGTAAGTTGTACCCATAGTCAAAATTCAGATAAAAGACTAATGTCATTGCTAACACGGCTCCTATATGATTTTTATGTCATATATATATATATATATATATATATATATAATCAAATCATTTGAATTTATCATCAATTAAAATATTAATATTTCACAAAATTTTCCTTTTTTTTAAAAAAAAAAAAAATTAAGCAAGTTATGGGTTCTACAACAAAAAAAAGTCACTTTTTAAGGTAAAAGTGACAACTATTTAGCAAATGATATAAGTTCTCCACTTTCAATTTTGACTATGGGTATTAGGCATGGCAAATGGTTTGGAATTGTTAGTTTAGGTTCATGGAGCGGCCGTTCTGGTTAGAAGGTACCTTGAACTGGAAGCAACCCTTGGTTGGACAGCTCAGGCTGGTTCTGAGACGGTTTACATTTTAGTTTAGGGATGGTTTTGAGACGGTTCAGGTTTTAGTTACAGTTCAGGACTGGTTCAAAGGACCATTTTGATTCTGTTCGAGCCTGACATTTTTCTAAAAAAAAATTGCAATTTTTATCAACATGATTTTTTAATTTTGTATCTAAATAAGAAGCTTGTTTTTATATATTGCCTTGAAAAATTGAAGTGAAAAATAAATTTGAATAAAGTGATTGAATTTAGAAAATATTGTTGAAAAAAGGAAACAAAAATATTATCAAATATTATTGAATTTGGCCTTCCTTTTTTTTTTTTGTGTGGTTTGGCCTAGAACTGGATTGGAACAGCTGGTCCGGTCTAATTCAAGGCCAAGGCCCTTGGAACAGAGACTGAACTACCTAGTACAAGGTTTCGGGCCAATTTAGGCTGGAGACTTGGGTCAACTGTCTGGACCAGATTTGACCTGGTTCAATCCTGGTTCAAACTTGGGTCAGAATGCTTTCTTTGCCATGGCTAATGGGTATAACTGACACCTAGGTAGCACAGAAATAGGGAACACGGAAAAGGGAAACATGAAAATGGACATGGGGAAACTATATTTTCTAAAAATATAGGAAAGGAAATGCAGGGGAAATGCACAAATATAAAAAAATATGAGTATATTTATAAATAATAATTTCTGTACATATATATTTTTAATAATTAGTGAGGTAAATGCTATATTTTTAATAATTACTGAAGCAAATGCTACTTACAATGTGAGGATTGCAGATTGCAAGCAGAGGCATGTAGGGTCATTTATGATCCATTTTCACAATGTCTTCTTTTCATTCATGTAGAAAAACTGATTTCTAGGAGAAAAGAAAAAATAAAAACTGATCAAAGCATAGCAAAAAAAGAACTCATAGGCCATAGCATAATAAAAGCTACACCCAACAACCAAAATAAATGAAGGATTTGTGGAGGGAAACATTGCAACAGCAAAGGAAGGAAAAAAAAAATCTGACAAAATCATGGCAAAAAAAAAAAAAAAAACAGCAGCATAGATTATAACCCACAAGATCAAGAAGCCCAATAGCATAGATCATAACCCACAAGATCAAGAAATAATAATACAAAATACTGACTAAATTTTAGTCGTCGTTGCCATCGAGAGCTGCCATCAGCATCACAAGCCATCGTCGCATTCATCAGTTGCATTGTTTGCTGATCATTGCCCATTTGCTTCAGTGAAGAATAGAAGAAGGCAGAAAGGAACTGCTTAGAGGATTTTATTTGGGACTATTCACGTCCCCATTGAAAGCTGCCATCACTGTCTCCTACTGCATAGGAGAGAAGTTGGCAGAAAGAGCTGCTTAGGGGATTTGATTTGGATCTATAAAGGGTTGAGTGATACAAATCCAATGCAAAGAAATGTGTTTCCTATGTTTAAAAAATTGCAGAAATAGTGGGTTTCTTAAGGGAAACATTTCCGAAACATCAAACTGCTTCCCTTCCAATGTTTGTGTGCATCGAAGACTGACACAATTTCAGAGAAATTTAGGTAAAACTGCTGATTTTGAAAGATTTGTTTTTTTTTATTAGACCTATGCATTTTTATTTCATTAGATTGTGGTCATACACTCATCTAACGTTTGTAATTGTTCAAGATTTTATTAATCTTGGACCTCTTATGATTGTTTCATAGTTATGCTATAGAAGTTCTTCATTGAGTTCTGGATGGAACCTCTTCATATAAATAATTATAGCATGCATCATCCACTTTTAGTTTAATGATATATTGGAGAGTCATTATTTGGCCATTAGTGATACATAACATAGCTGAATGTGTTGAATATTTTGCCTTCCCTTTCTGTGGTGTATGAGTTTGTTACTCTATTTTCAAACGAACTGTTAGTGATTACAAAGAAATACTTATCATTATGTGCAACTTTGAATTGACAGCTCTTAGCATTACTTAGGTTTTCTGTTTCCTGTATAATTATCTTTGGATCCCAATACTTTTTTTATTTTTGGTTTGCATTTTCCATTTACATGTAAAAAATTTGAGCTGTGCACTGGGCTTTACTGTCTTCACTGCTGTGGTTTCTATAAAAAACAGAGAATATGTTTTGGTTGTTAATATAAGCGATGATTAATCATGTAAATGAGCTTTTTAGCTGATGTTGCTACTATGATTTTCAAAGGACTGATTAATTTTTGATTTCATTCAATAGGTATCATTGCCCAGATCATGTAAATCCAGCTGAATTTTTGGCTGATCTCATATCCATTGACTACACTTCTGCTGAAAGTGTGTACTCTTCTCAAAAAAGGATAGATGGTCTTGTTGAGTCATTCTCACAACACTTATCATTGGTCCTCTATGCAACTCCCCTTACTAGAAGGGAGGGCTCAAAGAATGGCATGAAGTTAATCAAGAAAACTGTTGTAAAGAAGAAAGGGTCTTGGTGGAGGCAATTCTGGTTACTCCTTAAACGTGCATGGATGCAAGTTGGTTTCTCAACTATTTATTGATTAAGATTTATTTTGTCCGTGTTCTCATCTTATTACATGTTGTCAATTCCTTATGTGTAAAGAAACTTTCCAAATAGTGGGTGGGAAATTAACTAGAGTAATGACGGTGTTTACTTTTGCTTTCCTGTATCTTTAGTCTTGGCTTTTTTTTAGCTGCAATTTCCAAGTGCTAAACTCTCTTGCTCAATTATGGATCACCAGTTAACTCCTTGGAACCAGAATAGATGCACAGAATTTTGTTAAAGAACATGCATAAAATTCATTAGATTCTTATTGGAAGTGAATAAAAAAAACTAGAATGGTTAATAATCTCTTGTAGTTTTTCCATTTTTTCCATGGATGGCAATTTTCAGTTTACTATAACCTTAGCTCTGCTTAATAACTGCTTGCGCCTTTTGATGAGTTTCTAGGCTTCTCGTGATGGGCCTACAAACAAGGTTCGAGCAAGAATGTCAATTGCATCGGCTATAATATTTGGGTCAGTTTTTTGGAGAATGGGAAGATCTCAGACATCAATACAAGACAGGATGGGATTGCTGCAGGTATGCTATGTTATAAAAGCCTGCCACTTTAAGATTCATTTCCATACTTGCAAACAACCTTTGGATTGTTTGATGATAAGCTAGAAAGGAAATATTACCATGTTTTTGAATTTGAAGAAAATGTCTTGAGCTACAGTTTCTTGATCCTTTATATGACATTTGGTCTTATCAGGTTGCGGCAATAAACACTGCAATGGCTGCTCTCACAAAAACTGTGGGCGTGTTTCCAAAAGAACGTGCAATTGTAGATAGAGAGCGTGCAAAGGGATTTTATGAGTTAGGACCATATCTTCTCTCAAAATTGATAGCTGAGATTCCTGTTGGAGCTGCATTTCCATTACTGTTTGGTGCTGTACTGTATCCCATGGCACGTCTTCATCCCACTTTGTCCAGGTGTGTAGGTCTACCAATTTGATTTTTGACAAATATATTGATGTCCATCCACAGCATAGGTGTAACAGGTAAAATTGTTTTGCATAAGTGGTTGTGGCTGACATTAGCTCCTGATCTTTGTGGGGCAGGCTTTTTATGCTCCAGAATCTCACATTCTTGGGGGGAATCCTGAAATCCTAATGTGCTTGATTAGGACATTGGGAATTGGGAAAGGAGATTCCAACCTTGACTAGTCATTGAGTAGCATGTCTTGAGATCATGAGAATGTGCAACCCTGTGCATGGAATTAAATAACGGCTGTTACTAATGTAAAGGCCGTTATATAATGGTATTTTTTATCTCAGTTACTGTTCTGGTCATTATTTAAAGGCCGAAAATTTTTTGTAACCCATAACGGTGGTAACGGAGCAGATTCTCTCTTTTTTTTTATTCTTTTTCTCCTCTTTTATTTTTTTTCTTTCGTTTCATTTGTGTCAAATCAAAACATAGTCACCTTACCTTTCAAAATTATTCATAGATTAACTAAAAAACTAAAAAAAAAAAACAGAATTGATGCTCATTAATTAGTTGTAAGTCATAGTTTTAGTGAATTATGAAAATATTTTTTAGTTTGCAATATTTTGCAATTTTTTTATATAAAAATTATATAGCGATTTGCCATTGTCGTTACATTATGGTCGCAATAGCCCCATTACTGTAACATGCGACCAGGACGGCAACCGTGATTTAAATCCATGACTGTATTTTGGAGTAAATGTAACTTGTTGGAGCTTTTATATCTTTGGGAGGTGGGGGGAGACAGCACGGAATGTCAGCATGGTGGGCTACTAGCCTATTAATGCCCCAAAATCTCATATTCTTGGCCCAATGTGCTTGGTTTGGACATTGGGGATTGGAAAAAGGAGATTCCAACTTTGACTGGTCATTGATTTTCATGCCTTGAGATCATGACACTCTGGAACCCTGTAATTTGTTGGAGTATATATAATAGAGTTTTTATATGTTTACGATACAACTGAACAGAACAAAACTTGGAGATGTGTTTTTTGAAGAAGACTTACCCAAAGGGTAAGCAGAAATACAAAACTGAAGCAAGCCCCGATGAGAAGGAAAGAATATTGAAAATTTCCAATGAAACAACATTCCTTTAACTTGCCATTGCTTTTCTGCTGGAAACATTGGTGTTAAGTCCTTTATATCATGCTGTCTTGTGTACCACAATCTAAATGTACCTCTTTTTTATTCTGAACCTGTGTGGATATGGAGTATTTGAGGTAACACTTCCGTATTAGGAGGCACCTTCAAGTTGTGCCTAACTGAAGATAATGCATCCTCCTGTTGTAGTGCACTGAAATTTCAGTTTTTTTTTTTCCTAGTGGTACGTTTGTGCTTTTTTAATTTTTTTTAATTGTTTAAAAACATGTGCTCCCAAAATACTTTTAAGGGACTATGGCTGACATCACGGAAAGGGTCTACCCAGTTTATTAGGTTATGATGTTTTTTATTTCCTTTTCATAAGTCCAATCATTTTCATCACATTGATAGGTAGAGATGTTCTTTTGTCTATGGAATTTTCTGGTTGGATTTGATATTTGATCCACTTGTTATTGTTTCTCATAACATTGATCTTAGTCAACTATATAAGAGGGAGAAATATCAAAATGCACATGGTGCACATGAAAATGGGCATCTCCTTTTTAAAATAATATGGGATAAATCCATGAATTTAGCTTGTGGATTCCACATGAACGTTAGAAAAAAGTGCATTATTTTCATGTGCATTGGGTGGTCCAAATAATTCCCTCTACAAGAGAAGGCTGGTTTGTCATTCTTTAACATTTGATATGTGCAAATCATTCCATAAAGACACGGGGCTTAAGTTGGTGGGGAAATAATTGTTCATTCCTTTTGTAATGCATGATTACTCAGGTATATGTCATGTTTCAGGTTTGGAAAGTTCTGTGGAATTGTGACTGCAGAGTCATTTGCTGCATCTGCAATGGGTCTAACAGTGGGAGCTATGGTTCCAACTACTGAAGCAGCAATGGCCCTAGGACCATCTCTTATGACAGTTTTCATTGTTTTTGGGGGCTACTATGTCAATGAAGATAATACACCAATCATCTTTCGTTGGATACCTAGTGTTTCTCTGATCAGATGGTAAACCGATTGCTCTTTTGAATCATTTTTTTCCATTTTGACTAGATGATAAAGTTGAATACTGTTTCTTTTTGCTTCCCTTTTCTGACTGTGTGGCTGACTCATCCACACATGCTTTCAGGGCCTTTCAAGGGCTTTGCATCAATGAATTTAGAGGACTTAAGTTTGATCATCAACATTCATTTGATATTGAAACTGGAGAACAGGTAATTTCTAGGGCACCTATGCTAATGACTGGAAATTCTACGGAAAAGACATTGTAAAATAGTTAACTTGGATTTGTGTTAACAACTTTAACTTATTATTTTGCAGGCACTTGAGCGGCTTGCCTTCGGAGGAAGCCGCATTAATGATACCATGCTAGCTCAAAGCAGAATTTTGTTGTTTTGGTATTGCACTACCTATCTTCTACTTGAGAAAAACAAGCCCAAATATCAACAGCTTGAACCACCATCTCTTGAGCAAATCCAACGGCTAATACAGCTTGAGCCCTTGGATCCAGACCAAGTCAAACAACTCCAAACTAATCCTCCATTGAAACAAGATGAATTGAACCAGCAGCTTGAATCTCCTGCTCCTGACCGAATCCGACCATTTGTCTTAGAAGGTTTGTAATTATTTGGGCATTAATGATATCATTATAAGATGTAAATCTATTTATTGATTTATCTCATGGCACTAAGTAAAGAAGATATCTTTGCAAATTCTATTGATTTATCTCATACAGGTGCTAAATAAGGAGATGGCCTTGCAATAAGGAGGGTCTCATGCCTTTTCTGAGCTTATTAGCTTTCTCTTATAGAACTAGACAAGAATAAAGTTCATGTCCATCTATGTATACCTGAAACTGAAGCACCTTGAAATCTCTAATTCAGAATGTTGTTGTCAATTGTAATGCCATTGTCGATTATAATTGAACATTGGCATTCTCTATTGGCTCATTTTGAGCCTGTGCGTGGTACTGTGGTTATCATCTGGCTCGTATAGCCCAGCAGTGATCAGCCGTTTTTCTTGAATGGATCTGTTTTAAATCATTTTTAAGGCGTTGCATATAAGAGTCATTTCTTTTCCAAGAAACATCAAGGTCATTGCGATAGTTGTATTGGGATTTAAGAAAGAACATATACTTCAGTATTGGAAAGTTGTGCTGGGATTTATGAAGCATAGAAAGTTGTATTGGGATTTATGAAGCATGTGCATTTTAGTTTTGGACATGCGTCCATGTTATTATTCGACGTACATGTGTTGATCTTCAAAGTACTAGCCTTCTGTGTCGTGTCGTGAATATGTGTGTACAATGTAGAGTGATTCTATTCTCTTCCATGTCGATGAGCATTTGCTAACCATTTGTAGCAGTTGAAAAAGTTGCCTGGCTTGGATTGGATGGTAGGTTTCAAGTTGTGATTATGGAGTGCCAACTGCGGAGTGCTGTTTACAATAGAATAATCGTCCGTCTATCTTGGTTTCTGATACTTGACAATTTCAACAGAATTTTTTTCACGTAGAGGAGAGAGAGAGAGAGAACCGTGTTAGTTCACTTTTGACTTGGTACTATAAGAACAGGGTCGACAAATTCAATTAGCTCAATAAAATAAAAGTAAGATCTAAAGAGGAGAACTGAAAGATATTGATAATGTCAGTGTCAACTAAGTAACTTTCTCATGAAGTTTCTATTTCTTCCCTGTGACATCTTTTCATGATCAACAGTAGTTTCACGATAAAATCGCCTTTGTTTTTTTACAAATTTTTTATGCTAAATTTGATTATATATTTTTTAATTTTTATATTTTGATTATATTAACTTTTTGTATTTATATTATTTATGTTTTTTTATCATCGTGTAATATTATACGAAACATTTGATGATAGCAATATTTTCTTAGGTTTTATTTGATTCTTTTAAATACTATTATGCAATTATAAAAAGTGAATAAAAATGACATACAAAATACCTAATAAAATTCATTATAATTAAAAAAAAAAAATCCAAACATGTACTTACAGGGCACCCACAAAGAGAAAGATACATATTGGTATTGTGCTCTGCCACCGCACCTTCCCTTTGGTTGGATTAGAGTTTTTAAAGGATTGACAGGTTTGATAAGATTAAAAATTACACGCATTTTATTTGAAAAATTAATTTTCACAATAAGAAAAATTTTTTAAAAATTTAAATAAGATAAAATTAATTTTATCTTAGTTTATCTTATCAAATCTTATTTTACCATGAAAAAAAAGTTTACGGCAGGGATAGCTTTATAAGTTTGGCTCTTTCTTGAAGAAAGTTCTTTGGCTCTTTCTTGAGTGAGTAGCCGCCGCATGAAAAAAAAGTAAACTTTGGCTCTTTCTTGAAGAAAGTTCTTTTCAGGGATAGCTTTATAAGTTTACGGCAACTCACCCACTAATCCGCCTACAATACAGAGCACTTCCCTTTCCAAGAATCCTAATCAACCAGATTACGCGCTAAGATAAGCCAATTTGTCATTCATGTCTTCTTTCTATCTCAGCCTAAACTCTTCCTATAAAATTTAAGGCATAGCCAAGGCAGGCCACATAGTTTTGATCCTTCAAATCTGAATCATTCTCTCATTTAGTGAAGGCTACCCAATAAACCAGAAAAAAAAAAAAAAAGAAGTCCACTAATGGAAGCATCCATCCTACGCTCATCATCCCTTTCCCTTCCACCACTTCAACCGCATTCATATCCATTTTCTGTCAAATTCCTGCCCTTGCACCAAATGAATAATATTATTGGTCTTAAACCTTCCCACAATATCAAGGTTTCAGCATCGAGAAGAGGAGATTATGATGGTAGAATGATCGACCAAAACATGGTCGTTCTTAGAAAACGGATTCAGGAAATGAAGATGAAAGAAATGCAGTGTGAGGATGAAGAAGTTGCCTCAGAATGGATGGAATGGGAGAAGAAGTATTATCAAGCCTACAATTCTGATGTATGTGAAGCAGTTGGGAGTTTGCAATTAGCACTGATGAACACGAGGCCTAGCTTGGCCTTGGGAATGTTTGCTCTTTTTATGTTGAGTGTACCAACCTCATTTGTGATCATTATGTTGCACTTATGGGGATGGATAAATGGCTTGCAATATGTTACCTTTAAATAAATTCTTCGTTCATGTTAACTTCTAGTCTTTGTTCTTAAAAAAAAATAAAAAAAAAATCTAGTCTTGAATTAGATTTATACACCATCTTTAGCTTATTTTATCCTGAAAAATTTCAGCAAAATTGTGCATTGTTGATTCATAGGACTAACTTTCATCATCAATGTGGAAGAAACAAAATTCATTTTCTTCTTAATAAAATTTCCTTATATTTTCGTTAAAAAAGCTCATTTTCTTCATTAATATACTTTTTTTTTTAAAATAAGTATGTTAGCTTGTATTAAAAATGCTTCAAGACGAAAGCACAAATATTGATTAATAAATTTTGGTTCTGTTTAGTTTAATTCTAATTTAAAATTCATTTCATTTGCAAATAAATTTCTTATAGAGTTCATTTGCAAATAAATTTTTGTGTTTGACCTAATATAAACTAAAAATAGAATCATTTTAAATAAAATGAATTTTGTGTTTGGTTTAAGTGTAGAATTTAGTAAAATATTTTTTTTATAAAAATATCATTGTTTTATTTTTTAAAAATTTTTAGAGATATGAAAAACATAAGAAAAAGAGAGAGATAGAGTAGAAAGAGAAAAAAATAACAAGTATTTTTGTCATAATGAAAAAAAAACTTTACAACTTTGATGGAATTTGGTTTAGTTATAACCAATTCTAAGAATTTAATAAAATAGAATATCAAATAAATTTTCATTTATACCAAATACATGAAATGTGAATTTACAAATAATTTCATAAAATTATAAAATTTATTTATACCGAACACAATATAAATTAATAAAAAAATTAAACTCAAGAATTCTAATTCTCACAAAATATACTTAACCATTACATATGTTTAATTCATTTCATCCGTGTCTAATAAGTTGTTTGGAAGTTTCTTTTTGACAACCATCTTTCTTAATCAACTTAATGTTTTTAATAGCAAGCAACTAAGGGAAATCAATACTCGACCCACCAGAAGACTGGGAGGAGACAGCTAAAAGAAATACAAAGTAATGGAAGAGGACTATACCATTATGGCAACCAACTCATTCTTTTGTATACATGAATAATAATATTATAAGAAGATGAAGATGGGTTGTTCCAAATTTCCAATAAGAATTAATATTTATTTTCTATAGAGAATCATAATTTAAAAAAAAAGGATAAATTTTTCTTCTGGTTCATGAAAAGTTTAATACACTGAATCAGTTCTATGAATTATACAATATAAATAATTTTGTTTTAATAATTTTATCAAATTGATGAAATCATTTATCGATGATAATAGAACTGATGATTGCCTGATTGGCTAGAAAATGAACAGATTAGAGTTGAGGTACAGAGGACAAAGAATAAATAATAATAATAGGTGGCCCATCATATCTATTTGTTAATTCCATTCTGTTAATCTTGCTCCCTATGGGAACCTTCCTGTAATACCATATTTTAATCTATCTAAATTCTCTCTGATAAAGGAATCTAAGACGATGCATCACCTTTCACTTTCATACACCAATCAAGGAGCTAATATCTACTTCTTCAATGTGTTGGAGATATAAAATTTATATTTTATTTGTCAATAATTGAAAAATGAATTCATTTAATTGAACATTTTATTTTTCTAGTTAAAAAGTGATTAATTTTTTTGTTGAATATAAGAAATTGACGAATTATTTTTTAAGATGGCAATTTTAAAGAGATGATACTATCTGCATTCGAATTCTAAATAAGAAATAATTTTCATGCTAATTGATGTGAACTTTTTTAAAAAATCATACTTTTAAGTGAGACGAGAAAATCATATAAATTTCACATTTCAATGTGAAATTCAAATACCATACCCATAAATTTTTTTTTTTCAAAATATAGATTTATGGGCACGAGAAAATAAAATATTTCTTGTGGGGACATGCCACACACAACTTATCTACTATTTCCTTTAAGAAAATGATAATGGGAAGGTATAAGATAGATTCAAGAATTATTAAATGATTTTCTTTTTTTTTTTTAAAGAAAAAAGATATTATCAGTGGTAGGAAAATGTACTTTTTTTAAGGCTTCAATTCATTGAAAGTTATGAGAATTTTTTATAAATTTATTAAACCAACATATTATCAGAAAATTAAAAAAAAATTCTTATAAACCAACATATTATCAGAAAATCATAAAAAAATTATTATAAACCAACATATTATCAGAAAATTATAAAAAATTCTTATAAATTTATTAAATTTTGAATAAAATTTAAAAACTCTTTACTGTCTAAAAAAAAGTGTTGAATTTCATTTTATATGAATTATTGAAAGAAAAAATCCTACACCTTATTCTAGCTTATAACACTGATCTTCTGACTCATTTGATCTCTATAAATAATAATAATAAAGTATCACTCATCTATGTGAATTGACATTCATTAGTTCATCAGCTTCATCAAATCATGTCCCATCAAAAAAATTACGCGCTAAAAACGGCAGCTGTTACCCGTTAAACACACGGTTTCGCCTCCTTTAATATATTATTATCATAGTAACATGCCCCACCCCCACCACCACCGCCACCATTAATCCATCCCAAATTTGGATAGGGTGGGGCGGTAAACAGATCCAATCCAGCTGCATTTGCAGCTGAATTTTGGTATAGCTGAGTGGTGTTGTGCCAAATATGGTGCAGCAATATTCATGACTGCAAATGTGTTTTTTTTTTTTTTGGTTTTAAATGCTTTTTTATGATTTTAATATTTTACAAATTAATTTTCTCAATATAAAAATTTCATTTTATCCAAATATAAATATTTAATTTAATCTGCATGTTAATTATATTTAGAATTTTATAATAATTTCACATAAAATTTCATTAAATTTTTTTAACTAAAATAAAAATAATATAAGACATAATAAATTAAAATAACTATAGAATTAAATTTATGATAATTAATTTAAAAACCATCAAATATGACACTAATGTTAATAAACTCTTTAAATTTATGATAATTAGTCTCACTATTTTTTAATCGCATATTTTTAATTGTGAGTTAAAAATAAAATAATATGTTAAATGTATTAATATATTAAATATTTATTAAAATTTTATATATAAACATATAATAATAAATGTGAAATAAAATAAAAATATAATTTGTAAAATATATGAATAATATAATATTAATAAAAAAATATTAAATGAATTATAAGAAAAATATATATAAAAAATATTCTTTTAAAATTAAAAATAAAATAATAAATTAAAATAAATTTACTATAAAAACTATATTTTAAAGTAAATTTAACTGTATTTTTTAAACCAAGGGTTAGAGATGCCTGCGTCCTCGTCCCCGCCACCTTCCACTCTTTTTTCTCTTACATATCTAGCTAACCCTATAAATACAACACCCACAAACACCATTCCATCCATGACACAAAAACATACATATATAATGGAATCGTCTTCTTTATACTCATCATGTCGTCCTCTTCTTTTTCACCATCTCTCTAAGAGGGCATGCAGCACTAGAATTTTAGCGGCCAGGAGATCAGGGGAGTACGATCACCAGAACTACTATAGCGGGGGGTGGCTGGTGGATGTAAACATGATCGTTTTAAGGAAAAGAATACATGAGATGAAGATGGTGGAGAGGAACTATGAACCACCTTCGGATTGGATGGAATGGGAGAAGCGCTATTTTACAAGCTATGATTCTTTGATATGTGAAATGATGGGAGTTTTGCAGTCACAGTTGATGAACACAAGACCTTCCTTTGTTTTAGGATTCTTGGGTTTGATTGCATTCAGTGTTCCCTTCTCTACAGCTGTGATGTTTTCTCATTTGATGGACATGGCTAACTTTGTGCTTGAACGATAGGATTCCTCTATTAATTTCATGTGCTTGAAACCTTTATTGTTAATTTTGTTTAGTATAATTTGATTTATTCAATTTTCTTTGTATTTTTTGATGGAAGATATCTTTTTTCTTCCTCGTGAATAGATATATATATATTTAGTGGTTTTTACAGTAGTGCATATGATATTATATTAGTAATTATATTATATTAATAATTATATTATATAAAATTTCACATTATGAATATACTTTATTATTATTATTTTAACTTAATATAAAATAATAAATAATTATATATATTTATGAAATTATTATTTAATATTTAAAATTATATTAATTACAATATAATAATATATATATATATTATATTATAAGATTCACTACATCTATCATTGTTATTATTATTATTATTATTAGAGAAGCATGGCTAGTTGCAGAATAATTATGACTGTATCACATGGGCCAGATGATCATGGAAAAGAATCCAATATAAAGATTTTTTTTTTTTAATATTTTCATTGCTCAATAGAGTACATGATTACATCAATCAAAAGATAAAAAATGAAAATTCATACATCCCATCGCAAGGTTGATAATTTTTCTATAATCCTCATAATAGAGCTTGAAAATCGATGAGCTGAACTCTTGAAAAACATTCACCATTTTTTTAGGTAGAGAAATCATTTTTTAGGTAGAGAAATCACTTGAGCGTCAATATTGGAACTCGGCTGTGCGGAATGAAGAAATCCAATGGAAATATCGATTTGCCATAAAATATTTATTCTCTGAGTAAATCGGAACAAAGAGACAATATCCACAAAAAGTTAGTGTGGTGGCTACCTTCGACAATAAAATTAACACAAAATCATCTGGATTATCACCATTGTGAACAGCTCCAACCATGAACACCATTGTGAACAGCACTAAGCTCTCATATGGAGACAAAAGATCAAAAGTAAGAAGGAAAGAATGCTAGATATAAACAACAACAATCCTAATAATACTAAAGATACCATAAAACAAGAATAAAAGATACTAAATCTGATAATTATAAAGTGAAAGAAAGATAGGAGGCTACCGCCGACTATGAAATCGATGGCAACCCGTGGAGGAAGAAAAAGACTCGCACAATAGCTCAGAAAGAGAGAAGAGGAAACCTTCTTCTGCTATTAAGAATGTGTGTTGAATCCATTATAAAGATTGAGGAGGGAAACAGAATGCCCCAGCCCACCAGACATTTACTACCATCCGTATTTCATTTTATTAAAATCAGTTTCTTCAGTATTTTCGATTTTCTTTCAAGATTTTATTTAAAAAAAAAGAAATTTAATTTCTTTATAATTATATATAATACAAAATATAATTATCAAAAATTAAAAAAATATAACAATATGTAGAATTATGAAATTTATAAACTCATTTAATTGAATTTACTTTATTATAAGAAAATTATAATATAATTAATCTAATTGATTGCAAAATGAGATGATAAATTTTTAAAAACCATGATTGATGGCTAAATAAAAAGAAAGGATATAGAAAATAACAAAACCAAATTATTTAACTATAATGCCAAATTCATATGGAACAAAAAGTTTGAATTTCAACTAATTAAACATAAAAATTCTTGGCAATAAGTTTTAGTTTCACTAATTAATGGACTTAAATTCTAACAAAAATTATTTAAATTATAGCAGATATAGTTAGATATTAGTAGATGTTTCAAATTCAATATAATGAAATATTCACTAAAAATTTAATTTCAAAAAATCAATTATTTTTAATTTTCATTGACATTATATATTAATTATATAAATATATAATTGTGTTGATCATGTGACTCCAAGGTTATTAATGCATTCGTCTTAATCACATGTATCAATGATGTTCTAAATAATAAAAAAAAATTAAGAAGTTATAATCTTATAATGTTCTAAATAATAAAAAAAAAAAAATAAGAAGTTATAATCTTATATTGAGTAACGTGTTTGTATGTTTTATTTTATATATAGGGATCTTTTTTACTCATAAAAGTGAAGGAAGGTACACTTTAAGGATAATACTTTTGGAAGACATGTCCAAGAAGAGACCTTTGAGCACCAAGATCCAAAAACTTTAGAGGTTGATAATCCTCTTAGATACTTTTAAAGATAGAAGCAAAATACCTAAAAAAAATGACATATCTAATTTAAGAATTGTTTTTAATCCCTTATTATGCTTTTAAAGATGAAGAAAAATAATTAAAAAAAGATATATACTGAGCTGCCCAAAACATGATGGAACGGCCTATGCATTAGATGAATAATTAATAAATAGGCTTGTGTACTTTATAAATGGCTCATGCATATATAGAATGCCTATTTAAGAAGTGAAATGACGATACAAAGCAGGAGAAAATCAACTACGAGAAGTAGATCAATTTGAATGGCCTAACCTATCCTGGAATAATTTAGATGAACAGTCTCATTCAACATGAAAAAAAATAGAGAAATTCAAATAGAAGAGTTGAATAGTCTAACTTACTCTGGAATAACCTAGAGGAATTGTCTCATTTAACATGAATAAAAACAAAGAAATTCAGACAAAAGAGTTGAATAGTCTAGCAGTTGTAGAACGGTATGAGGAACGACTAAGACAGAAAAGCAACGATCAAGTGATGGTCCATTTACTGAGTAATGGCTATTTTTTAAAAAAATTGTGAAACTTATTCCTTGTATCTACTAGATAGATTTTGAAGAGTTCTCCTCTAGACAAACTATCATATGAAACTTTTCCAAGATTAGAAATAAAGAGAAAGCCATTGTATTTTTTGAACTTTGTTTCTTTCATTTTTTGGGTAGACTGAGTTTTGTGTGAATTTTTTAACTAACTTTTAAGTTAATGAGTGCAATCTTTTTTCATGCACCACATTGTATTTGCACCTAATTTAGAGGCTTATACACTTACGTAGGTTCAATACTTTATAAAATGATATAGGTTAATATTGTGACTTCAAAAATTCCAAAGGATAGATGTTAGCTCTCTTAAGCCTTATAACAAGAGAGTGTGCAAAGGTTCATCCTTCGTCCAAAAAAAGATAGGTTATATTTGAACCTTATAAAATATAAATGAAAGGCATAATGCATTATTGATCAAATCATTATAAATGTTTGTATTGATTTTTGTCTCTTTCTTTCAATACATTATTGTTGAAGGAAGTTACCATCCTCACCAAAGTTCAACAAGTGGTGTCAATGCTTTATATTTTTATTCAAGCTTAACATAAGAAGAAAGATCTAATGGCAACCTAAAATGAGCATAAACCCGAAGACTAATCAGTTGCAAAACCTCTTTTCTTCAATGGTATTGACTCCCAATATTAGAAAAGCTAAATGTACTAAAAAAAAAAAAAAAAGCTAAATATACTACTTCCTAAGATCAAAATCCACAAAACTTTGAAAAATCATAAAAATGGTTATATATCCGTATGAAGACGTTTGCCGAAGAAACATAAGTTTAGAAGGATATTGCTAAAATGTCTAATCAAGAAAAGAAGTACATGGGCAACAATGAAAAGGCTATCTATATGTTTTTTCTGTGCCTTAAGTAGAAGTGAGTATAATAAGGTATTCATAAAGACTACTACTAAAGAAATTTGAAAGGTCTTATAGATCACATATAAGGGCACAAACTAAGTAAACGAGAATAAGATGGAGACCTTTAGCTTTCAATTTAAGACCTTCTTAATGAAATCAAAAGAGAAATTAGTCAAATATATGATTTCTTTATAAAAAATTATTAGGGAAATAAAGACATTCACCTATGAAGAACTCATGAAGAAAGTTTTGCGATGTCTACCTAAAGAATAGATAGGCAAAATCACATCTTTTAAGGATGCCAAATACTTACAGACCATGCCTTTAAACGAGCTATTGAATAATCTAATTGAATATGAGATGACTCTTAATAAGGAAGCACCATCCATATCAAAGGAAGCTAGCAAGAAGAATATGGGAATTATTATAAGACTTGAAACTTAGTCTTTGGGGTTTCTCATAAATAAGGACTCATTCTCTTAAATAATTAGCACGATAAAGCTAATTTTCATGAAATAAAAATGATTTTAATGATATAATGATGATTAATGAAGATATGATATGAGTTTAAAAAGGATGACTAAGAGATATGAAGGTGAACGATACTAAGTCATAATGAGAAAGTCAGTGTAAGTTAAGATATGTAAGTATGCATATGTAAGAAATCATAATTAATGAAGACGAATGAATGATAGTATATTAAAAGTTTAATAATGAAGAATATGTCAATATTATATTTGGAAGGAAATTATGTTAAAGGATATATTAAAAGGAATGAGAAAGAATGAAGAATGCTAAGGCATAAGCTAAGTTTTGTGCATGATTTTCTAATGGCTACTAAGGTATATAAGTGTGCTTAATATGTGATTAAAATGACATGTTAATATTTAGAAGCCTAAATTTGTTTTTTGAAGTGTGTTGAAGGAGGGAACAAAAGGTTGGAAATAAAGTTTTTAAAACGTTAGAATGTACTATTCAAACATTTTAGTCTTTTTACATTCTTTTCTCTTTATTTTTTGCTTAAACATATGCCAAAAGTTGGTGTTTAAAGTGTATTGAGAAAAGGAATAAAAGGTGAAAGCATAGGTTTTATAAGGATCATGGTTGAAAGTTGCATTTTAGTGGACTTTTTCTAGAATGCTTTATTTAGGAATTTTAGACTTTGTACACCCTTTCCTCTTTATCTTCTACCTAAACGAGACTCTAACTCTTTTTTTTTTTTTTTTATCAATTTTTAGCAACCATGAACATAAAGGAACTCAAGTAGCTTAACATCCATGATAACAAATCAAATATGGAGAAATCAAGTAGCTTAACATCTTTTCTCCATTTTTTATGCTTAGTTCCATGATTTTCTCATTCTCTTAGGTAAATTCCCCATCTACCATCATTTACATACATATGTTTTATGTTTAAATAAGCATGTTTATGATGTAATTAGGCTATTTGATGATGGAAAAGATGAAGTTATGTATTAAACTAGCTTGATTGGTAATGTTGTCTTTATTAAAGCTTTGGAAGGATTTGATTCATATGGACTGATTTCATGCTTTCTTGATCATTATTAAGGTTATAAATATTAATTATCATCCTAATCTTTATGTTTAAGTTGAGAATTATGGTTGAAATAGTGTTTTACACCGTGGTTAAATTGAAGGAGATATTGATGTGTTATATAGGGTTTTATTAATGTCTTTACATAAATAAATTATGTTTATAAATAGATTAATGTTAAATTTAGTATCTTTATATTGTTTGACACTCTTATGAAAGGAGGAGATGGTTTTCATTTAGTTAGATTAGGATTACACATGAATGTCTTAATGAGTGTTTAGATATTTTATGATGAGAAATGAGCATGTTAATGAATTTGGAAGTAAAAATTGATGATTATAAAATAAGTTGATGATTTTAACTATTAACTAATATATGATTATATAGTGATGCTAATGCTGATATTATGGTGGAGATAAATAGAAAATGGTAACAACGAGCTAAGTATGAATGATAATAGTTAAGTTATAAGTTAGAGCTAATGAGAATTAGATTTAAAGGTTTGATTGATGTTTAGAACTTCATTGTCCTCATAACAACTTTTGTTGTATTATATTATATGTTATGTTTATGTTATGTATTCTATGAATGAGTTTGAGAAACTCTCTATATTTTAGATGTTACAGTAATAATACAATGAATGACTATGTTTAGGCATGTGTGTGGGTAAAATGATTGAGAGCAAGTAAGGAAAAAGCTAAAAGCAAGTAAGGCTAAGGTAAAGAGATAGAGAAAAAGCAAAGCCAAAGCAAGGAACAGTTATGGATAGTAATGAAAGTTAAGGAATTTTATTTATTTTTCCTTATCCATTGCATACATGCATAATGAGTTTAAATGTATAAGCCATAATAGGCCAAGATATGTTAATATGAAAAGTCTTATGCATTATTATAAGATGAAATGAAATGTCATAATGTAATTTCATGTATAAATGCTATATGAGGTGAATGTAGTTCAAGAAAGAAGTAGGAATCCAAAGGTTCATAGCTAGTTATATAAGAAGTTAGACCGATATTTGATCAATGAATGATGTGCTTATATGACATGAATGGTCAGGAAACTCTTACGTGTAAAAGATAAGTAAAGGACACAGTTGGTGAGGATAGGGATGGGCATTATTTGATTCAAACAAAAAAATCAAACCGAACCATGCCAATTTAGAACTTTGGTTTGGTTTGTTTGGTAATTCAATTCAGTTTTGTTTAAGATTATAAAAAATTTGATTTTTCGGTTAGGTTCAATTTTTAATTTTAAAAATTTTGGAAAACCAAAATTGAACCAAATTTTAAATACTATGTCATTTTGATTAGTAGTAAAACAAAAACCTAACCTAATTCTTTTGCAGTTCCCAAATCCCTTACCCCTCTCATGCTGCCATTTCTCGAATCCCTTACCTCTCTCTCTCTCTCTCTCTCTTTGTGAAGTTCATACTACCCTTATCCTAATCATCATTGTAGGCTCCCTCTCATCCTTATCCTTATCCACTATGTCTAGAAGTGTTGTAGGACATGCGCCTAGCACGAGCAACAATTTTAAAGCTACTTCAAATAGTGATTAATTGACAGTAGATGGAAATAACCAGAAAGTGTAAGATTTGCCTTAAAATCTCCATTTATAGGATGACATTATTGTTGATATTGCCCATGAGTTTGTTGAAAATGGCTTCTTTGATATTAACCTTAATGAAAACATTGGATATGGCTGAAAGGCATTACTAACATGGTATGGCTTAGTCATTCCCTGTCATTCAGTGAATGTTAGTCTTGTATATTTGTACAAAATATTAAATAGTTGCTTTGCCCCACCTTTCCTTACTTTTCTAATTATCAAATTTGTTGTGACAAAAACTGTTTTTGTTATCAAATTATATATTTGTACAAAGAATTTCTATAGATAATTAGCTTCTTACTATTTTTGTTTCTTTTCTTTTCATCTTTATTATTTTCTCTTTAAGGGTTTTCTTTCTAGTCTTGTAAGTGTAATATATTGGACAAAAATTAGAACTGCCAATGTGATATTTTAATGAGTATTGCACTTATGTCATGGACTCAAATGTAGTTCCATTTACCCCTTTCATCCTTATTTGCTGACCGACTGCAGTAATGGTAGTAGCAGCAAAGATAATTGTATAGTGATAAGCAACTCAAATTGAAAAGTAGAACTGAACCAAACTAAAATATTTTAGTTTGATTTTGATTTAGTGTTACATATAATTTAGTTCGGTTCAATTTGAAAAATATTAATTTTGGTAATTTGATTTGAATCGATTTAGTTTGGTTCAATTTGAACTGAATGCCCACCCTTTGGTGAGGCAACTTTCTGGTGTAAGTAAGATGTCATAGCTGGTGATGAACTTTCCCATAAGCACAACTGGTGAAGTAACTCTATCGTGAAAAAAATATTAAGTAAACATAGTAGAGATTCCAATTGATTTTGAATACCCAAATATGCAATGATATGTCATTTATGTGTTATATGCAGATACTATACCATATAAATTAAGATACATTCATGTTAATACATGTGAACATGCATATGGACGATATAAATTCCTCACTAAGTTTCCCATACCCTTTCACACACAAGTTGTTTTGCATGATAAGCATAAGATTGATGTCATGATTGATGGCAAAAGGCTAAAGGCTATAAATGAAGGTTTTAAGTTATGTATCATGTAATATTAAGACATTACAATAGTTCTTCATAGTTACCTACAATAATGATGTACATGTGTGTTCAAAATGTTATATATGTATTAAGTAAAATGTTAAGCTATATTTTGTATTCTTAGTGATCTCTATGAAGTCTAAGTTATGAACAATGTGAACATATAGATGTCCAAGGTTAATTAATGTAAAAGATGATTTATGATACATTATTAGTGCAAGTTATATTTAGGCATATACTAAGATAAATGTTGAACACTTATAATAATGAAAAAAATGTTATAGCTAGAATAACCTTAAGTAGACCCCTAATTCTAGGATTGTTTAAATGGGAAAGTTTCATGTTCAATGATATTTATATAATCAAAGGTAAGAAAAGGAAAAGATGAATAGGAATTGGTTGGTAAGTCTAAACTCTCCTAGTTATGGCATGATAATAAATGAATTAAATGGCTATAACATAATGTAAGAAAGTATTTTTATGAAATATTTGGGACTAAGTGGAGCTTAAATCCTTACCTTCCATTTACATTTTATCCTAAGAATCTAAAGTATAGCAATGAAAGTTAAAAATGTTACAGGCTAATAAGATTTAAGGTATTAGAGAGCTAATAAATGGGCCTCATCCATGGGTAATTAGGCTTCATATGGATTTTAGAGACCTTAAGCTATATCATTCCCCAGTGCCGACACGACTTGGATTTCAGGTCATGACAATTGCACTTAAAGATACTTTCAAATATTCCAGTTGAGATAATAAAGAATTGAATGAGAAGAAGGTGGCTCTCATAACTAATCAATTTCAAAAAACGCTTAGGAGATTTTCTCAAAGGAAAAGGAAGAGCTAGTTTGATCAAGTAAACCGTTATGGACTTTCAAAGCTTAGTCATATGAAGACTGATTGTCTTGAGCCCAAAATTGACAAAAAATGAAAAGAAGAAGAAAAAAGCATATAAAATCAATTAGGATGATTTAAACTCCTTTGAGTCAACCTAATTTAAAGAAGAGCTAAAAAAGGTAAGGAGTAAAAGAGTCAACCTTCGCTTCATGAGAATTTACTCTTCAAATGAGGTACATTTAAGTGCTCTTAATAATGATTTTGATCACTGATGATGATTAAGAGCTTAAAGACATGTTCACTATTGAAAATCTTGTGAAAGTTGTAATATCGATCAATAATAATTTGGATAAAAGTTTTAAGAGAAATAAAGTTAGAAAAATAGAATTGGTGGAATTAAAAAGAAGTTTTGAGATTTTGTGAAAAGAAAATGAGACCTTGATAATTGAGAAAAGTTTTATGATATTTATCTTCTTAGAATAAAAGTCTGAAAAAAGAAATTTTGAGTTTAAAGACTCTCTAGCCTTTTTTTACCAAAGGAAAAGAGAAACTGAATTTAATTTGGTTTCCAAAAAATCTTCAAGGAAAAATATGGTGTGGGCTTTGACCATTCAAAGCCATCTACCTCTAAGCTTAAATTTGTGAATGTTCCTTTAAAGGCCAAAACTCCATCTCCTTTATCTATTAGAATACATGTGCATAATACTAAATGCTCTCACTCATATGCATAAAAGATTAAAATAAATCATGCCTATATTTATAGGTTTTAAAGACTAAAACCTAATAAAAATACACATGTTTTCCTTACTCATACTTGTCAAGTATATAGGAAGTCATCTTATGATTATTCTACTAAAAAAAGTAAAAGAGTATTGCCTTGGCAATATTGTTATTATTATGGAAGGCTTGGCCATAAGACATACTTATGTGAGATGAGGCTAAACAATGAAAATTTATATGTTCCTAACCCCATGACCTAAAAGAAAATGTGTACCAAAGGAAAATGCTTAAATTAGAGGTTGGAAAGTTCTTCACTCAGTACTTAAAATAGAGAACATAAAGGTGAATAGAGATTGATGAGAAATGAAGGGATATAAATCTTCAAGATATTCAGTATATCGAACTTGTAACATATTTTTTATCGCCTTCTTGCTCCTTATGTGATCTGTATGCATGCATCCATTTAACGGAGTTGCATATACATGTTTTATCTAAAAATATATTTTAGAATGTGCAACATTTCTTTTATTTTTTGCTTATTTCTCTCCATAAATGATTTTTTTAGGTAACCTTAATATTGTGCTTGATATGCATTTTTTTTTAAATAAGTGGTATAAGAGCTAGCTTTACGTGAGACTTATCTTCAAGGAAATGTCATAATGCTTTAAAATAGGGGAGAATATTTTAAATATTATTTTAATGCAAGGGAAAAAAGTTTTGAAAATATTTGATTCTTTTTGTCATGATGACAAAAGGAAAAAATAATTTTTATGTTTGATAAATTTTTATACTAATTATTTATCTTTATTTTATTAAAGCATCTTGTTTTTCTCATCACTTCAAAAAAGGGAGAAGTTGACCATATGACTCTAAAGTTGTTAAAACATTTACCTTAATTAGTTTTTTGAATAATATTTTGAATGATAACAAGACCTTAAGAAGTTCTAACTTTATATTCAGTGTTTGAGCATATAGATTCCATGTTGACTCCTAAAAATAAAGTTAAGACACACTTCAATGACAATTCTTTGGAAGACACATCTAAGAAAAGAGAGGCCTTTGAGCATTAAGCCCTAAGAACTTTGGAGATTGATGTTCCATTTAGATACTTTTAAAGATGAAGATAAAACACCTAAGGAAGGGGATATATCTAACATGGGGAGTTCTTTGTCACTTAAGATGCTTTTAAAGATGTAGGTAAAGCATTCAAGAAAAAGGGATACAATAAGTTGCTCAAAACATGGTGTAATGAACTATGCACTCGATGAATGGCCTAGTGAACAAGCTTATACACTCTACAAGTGGTCTGTGCATATATGGAATGTCTATTCAATAAGTAAAACAGTCATGCAAAATAAGAAATCAACCAAAAGAAGTAGGCAAAGATGAATGACCTAGCCTATCCTAAAATGGCTTAGACGAAAAGTGTCATCCAACATGAAGAAAAGTACAGAAGTTTAGATAAAAGAGTTGAATAGTCCATCTTATCTTGGAATAACCTAGATGAACAGTGTCATTGATATGAATTATTTTAACATATATTTTAGTTAATAAATTCAGAGTTTTTCTTATTTTTATAGTGTTTTTTTATTTTGGAATAAGTTATTTTTTTTTTGTCTCTTTTATGTTTGCACGGGAATCTCTTACAAAGAGCTAAATTACAGTTTTCAACAATATGACATAGGCTATTGTGTGACTTATGTAGTGTATGAGCAATTGCATGACCTATGTATCAGGTCATGCAATGCATTAGATTCAATTTTTGAAAAGCAAATTACAAGTTACTTTTTAAGGATATTTAATCTACTTGGGTAGAGATTTCTGGGCAGTAAAAGAGCATATTTTTAAGAGATACATATGGATGCAACCTCTACACCAAATTAAAAAAAAAAAAATTGTAGAGATTATAGTATATATATTCTCTTTTACGGGTTTTCATTATTTTTGTTTAGCAAAACTTTTCTTTGAAAATTTTTCTACTTAATTCAATGAATTCTTTCTTATTTGTTTCTTTTTCTTCTTTTAGGATTAACAAATTCTTTAATTTTAAGGATTAGGGAGAAAGTCCAATATTTATTTCATGAATCTATGAAGAGATTTTGTTTCAATTATGTTGAGTGTATTGATTTAATATGTTTGAGTTTAATTGATCTTGTATATATGAATGACCACATATGTGCAATATTTGATATTCTAGATGTTGGAGCAATAGTATAAGTCTAGAGTTACTCTTAGCATATTAAACTAGAGGATTGAGACCGTGATAGTAGGTTTGACTTCTAGAGATATTCAAAAATTATTCATGAAACTTAATGCATTATTATTGAATTTTGCGATCACGAGAATAAACTTAATTTCAGTAATAATAGATTCAATTTTATTCAACAAAGATTATTGAGTAAATTATGAAAATCTATTTTCAAGCACAACTCAATCTCAATTTAAACAATTTTTTTGATATATTTATGGAATGATATTGTGATATACTTGAATTCCCTAGAAATCATTGTCATAAGAGTTTCTTTTAATTTAATTTCAGAGCACAACTCAATCTCAATTGAAACAATTCTCTTGATATATTTATGAAATGATATTGTAGTGTACATAAATTCTCTAGAAATCATTATTATAAGAGTTTTTTTTAATTTAATTTCAATTTAGTTTAATTACTTGTGTAATTTCAGTTTTTATTTTTTATTCTTTTATTATTTTGATTACTAGATAACAAAAAAATTAAAATTTTATTGATAATTGTGTAAAATAATCTTCGTTGGAACATTGTCTACCCATCATTGCATTACTTGAACAATTTATGTACTTGTAAGGGTTACATATTCGACACTAATTCAATATAAAGAAAAATAAACTCTAGATAGAAGAGTTAACATCCTAGCAACCATGGAACAACTTGAGGAATGGCTAAGATAGAAAAAAAAAAAAAAAAAATGATCGAGTGAATAGCCTATACATCATGATAAACGATCCCACTCATAGTGTAATGACTAATCCTTTTTTAAAAAATTATCAAACTTATTTCTTATATACGCTGATTAGTTTTGCAGAGTTCTCCTATAAATAAACCATTATATATATCTTTTCTAAGGTTAGGAGCAAAGAAAAAATCATTGTATTTGTTTAAGTTTAATTTTTTTTTAAAAAATTTTTGATAGAATGAGTTTTATGTGAATTTATAACCAATTTTAGAGTTAATAGACTTTTTTATGTATTGAATTATATAAACTACTTAATTTAAAAGTTTAGACACTTAAGTTCAATTCTTTATAAAGTGATATAAGTTGATAGAGCGCTTTCAAAAATATTGAGGAATGAATTTTAACTCTGTTAAGTCTTGTAAAAAAAAAAAAAAAAAAGCGCATATAAAAGTTCATCTTTAGCCCAAATATGAAGATAACTTAATTCTATCATAATATGTATATAGTGATGAGTTTAATATATTGTGATAAATTATTCTATAACAAAACACCCAATTTTTTATATCTAATTCCATGTTTGATTTAAATTATTAAAATTATTTAAAAGATTAAATTAATATTTTATGTATTTAAGAGTATAAAATTATTACTGTTTAATCTAAGTAAATTTAAAATTTAAAAATAATTCAAAATCATTTATGCATCTCCATCTAATGAATAATTTCAATCCATGTACCAATCAAAATTAACCTAACTAGAAACCCAAAAAAAAAATAAATAAATAAAAAGAACTGAAATGATCACAAGCGAAAATAATGACGCCAACCCATTTTCCAGGTTTAAATGCTTGTAGCTGTACTTTTGGGGAGTATGGGGAGCTGGCTTGCTCGCATGGGAATCCTTGAGTGAAAATAGAGCCAGGCATAGCATTGCACGTGAAATGTTAGAGTTCATACACGTCCCTTCCACATATTTATAGCCCCAAATCGTGAAAATAAAACTTACAAGTAATACGTCACGTCATTGATTTACAAATAATTCATATGACAACAAGGCATGTCTAGTAGATATCCCCACCATGCACAAGGCCGCACAGGAATGTGGAATACGATCTACTAGCAGCAAACCAGCCTGCAGCTCCATCAGTGACATAACACAGATTACCACTTTCATGAGCTCTCGTCCAACAAAACTTTAGCCTCTGAGGTTTGATATCGTAGACCTATATCCATGGGAAAACCAAGAAACTAGTAAGGACCCAGAACTACCCATATAATACGTAAATGTTATATGTACAGTATATGATATATAACAATATGTGTGGAACAATACAAAGCTAGCAAATGGATAAAATCTTGTAAGAAATGGAGGGAGCTCCCTTCAGTCCAAGACATGACAGCCATTACTGAACGCAGCTAGCTCCTGCTTCGTTGGATCAAGAAGACATCTCAAAGGTCTCCCCTGATGATAATGATGATGATGAGCTCTTGAACCAACGAGTCAGCAGCAGCGTTTCAGCCCTCAACCGCCCTGGACTGGACTGAAGAAAGCTCCCTTTTATCCAATCATCATATATAACCCTCGAATATATATAACATGCATGCTTCATTTGCAGCCTGCAACCAACAATATCTAAGAGATCCAAAATTAGCAAGCTAGCCATTATGATTCTAGCCCATAGTGACAAAATAAGGAAGAGAATATGTAAATGTACGAGGAAGAGAAGGGAAAGTCGTGGCACAAAAATATAGCGAGTCATAGAATACATATATATATATATATATAAATATAAATGCACACCGACACGAAAATCTATAAGTAGACTGAAACAAATATGTACCTAAAGTTATATTGATCATGACATTAAAAAAAAAAAATAAAGAAGAAAAATTGTCTTTAATCAATTGATAGAAGACTTCTGCATGTATTTATGCTGATAAACACTGCTCTGCCAGAATATCTCATCATACACAGCTGTTTGGTTCAAACCATTTTAAGGCTACAAGTTAATCCACTATAGTACCGACATGGATACAGTAACATAGATATGACACGATATAAATATAACAGTTACTATTTTTTAAAATTAATATATAATTTATGTGTTTAGTATAATATGAAAAAAAAAAAAGACTAAATTTGGAATCAATGTTTGGCAAATTATTTAAAAAAAATAAAAAGAGAATACATTTTATTTTTTATTTATTTTTTCTTTATATTTAGATAAAAAATTATTTTTTCATCTATTTTTTCACATGTTTGGATAAAGAAGAAAAATGAAAAATAAATTCATTTTTCCTTTTTCAAGTGAAATTAAGGATCAAAAAGTAAATTCACTGTAATTTCATTCAATTTCTTTCTATTTAGAAGAAAAAATGAAAAAAAAAGTGATTTTTTCTTTTTTTATTTTTTCATTCTCAAATAATAAAAAATTATAATCTTTTATTATTTATTTTTTCTCTCTTATTTTACCTTTTTTTAAATAAAGTGGAAGTGTACATATTTTATAATTTACAGAAAAAACTCTTTTTTCTTTTTTTTTTTTTTATCCCACCACTCTTTTCATCTTCTTATATTTTGCCCTAGCTAGCTTGCCACCTTCTCTATGATCTTATTATGGGCAATCATAGCTCTATCCATTTTCTTCCTTGATATGGTTTATATAAGAAATGAGATAAAACAAATATAATTGGACGAATAAAGGTTGCCTTGGAGAAGTTAATATTTAACCTTGGTTTATAAAACGAAAGGTATAATAATTCGAAATAAAAAATAATTTCCTAATGAAATAGTGTGTAAGCATGGAAAATATTTTTCTAAGGAGTTAAATCAGAGTCACCATCTATATAAGTTTTGCTTTGCATTGGCTTTCATTTTGTTTTTACCAAATAACTACAGAATCTTGTTATTTTAAATTTATCGTTCTTTTATCTGATTGGATTAATTTTATAATTGGATGTTTTTATTTTACACATTTAAGAAATTATTTATTAAATCGCACTTCACTTGAATTTATTAATATTGAAAACTAACTTCATATATTTTTTTCATATATTAATCATAGTGATTATTACTCGTTATGAATATCGAACTCCACGCTATAGTTTCATTTTACATACAATTTTTATATTAACTCACTTAAACTTCAATAATTATATTTCTTTAAAAAATCCAAACTCATCCTCGATGTAGCATCTCCCATTCTGAAATAATTATCGTCTTCAATCAGGTCAGGTAGCTCAGAGCAAGAAAGCGCCGTCCAGTCATACACAGTATTACTCATCACCAGTTATGCTGAAAATGGATCCTGAAATATTTCAATTGCATTCCAACCAACCTAGTTCCTTTACAACCATTTAGTTACATGAATGAAACAACAAAGTAAAGCGGCATTGTTGGAACAAAACCGAATAGTGGAATAAAATGTGTTATCAAACAAAAGTAGAAGACAACATTGTTACGTTTTCTGGTTTGGGGTTATTGATGTTTCAGATGACTTCAAGTCATTCATATTACTGTGAGAAAGATGACAGGATACAGTTCAGGGAATCATTAAGTACTACTCTTTGTATTGTCATTTCACTTATTTCTGCAGTTCATATTACTCACACGCCTGCTACTACTACTTCACATGCATTTGAGATCGAGCATATGCAACCTTTTTCTGTAGAGGCTTGGCTCATATGTAGATATATGTACAACTTTCAGCGCAAAAGTAGAGGTAACCATGTGCGTTTATCAAATTGATGGATCGGGTTGGGTATCAATTTCAAAAATTAACTAATTAAAAGTGTCCAATACATGTGTATCTACAATAACAATTCACTAACTTACACTGTGTTTGAGAAAATATGTAGGGAAGAAAAAAAATAAGTTTTTTTTTTTATTTTTCTTTTTTATATTTGAATAAAAATGAGAAGAAAGAAAATAATTATATTTTTTATTTAAAAAATAAAATATGAAAGAAAAGAAAATTATTATTTTTTGTATTTTCTATTTTACTCTATATTTAAGAAAACAAATATCTATTTATTAAAATACAGGAGGACAAAAAATTAAATAAGAAAAATAAAATATATAAATATTAAATATAATAAAATCATAACTTTCAAAATTATGATTATTCAATTTTTTACATTAACTAAACACTAATACATATAATCCTAATAAATATTATCATAAATTTATATTAAATATTAATTCAAGTAATAATTCATCAACAATGCTTAATTTTTTTTATGTATCAAATGATTTCATCATCTTCTCATATGTGGTCCATGATTTTCATCAACCACTTCAGGCATTTAGCTCGTGGGAGGCCAAAAAAAGACCTTGTTACAGAGAGATTATTGGATAAATAACAATAAACATCTAACACATAATCAGAATGTACTCTCATCATTTCTACTTCTGCATATATCTCCTCCTTATAATAATGTGGTCGAAAACTTTCAAGAATAGTAAAAGATTTTTTTGCACTGACACCTCGTTGTTTCAATACTTCTAACATACGTTCAATTTTCGAATTTAACTTTTCATATTGTGTTGCTAACATTTTCATCATACTAGTTTTACGTTCACCACTTTTAGCAGACAATGCACCTTGAAAATTAATTGAAGATGCATACTCTAGACCGTTGAAAACTTCATTATCGTGTATGTCATTTGCGTAATTTCCCTCACTATTAGACATAAAACTATCTAGTGAATCATTTAAGTCAATTTGAAAAGAACTTCTTTGCCAATATTGAACCTTCTCTCTTGCACTTTCTGTATATTCTCCAGTTGCCCTTTGCTCACCATATAATTCATACAACTTATTATAATTGTGAATTGGCGTATGCATTCACTCGTGTGCTTTTGGTTTTGTCTAAATACAAAAAAAATATATATACTTACACAAATTAACACATAAGTGTTAAACTCATATACGAACAAACATAAAACTATATATATATATATATATATATTATAGTATTAAAAATATTTACCTCAAACAATTGGTTCCAAACATCAAATTCAACATCAAACATCTTAGTTATAGAATTCCATGGAAATCCACTAAGACCATGAAACAAACCTTTGCATTTACCAAAAATTTTCTTTAATGTCTTAATCATATTTTTAATATTTGTTTCCTGAATGGTTGGGCCAAATGCATTTCTCAACACTTGCAACATATTGTCAAAAGTCATAGTACTCCAAGTTCCGTTAGGTTAATTTCCTCTGCAATCTTCATCCAACATAACATTTATCAACACATCATCCATTTCATAGATTCAAACCACACTATCTCAACCTACACTAATACTTACACCATCTGTAAATTTTTTTCTCCTTGGCATTTTGAACTATACAACTTAAATTTTTTAATTTGTAATAAATTACAAATACTTACATGTATTTGTCATCAAATATATTTAAAACAAACATAAAAAGAAATTTCGCTATATAATAATAAACATACTAAATAAAATTAAAAAAAATAATCAAATCCATAATCCAATATTACAGCTTAAAAGTTCAGAGTTACAAATGTTACATAATGTCAATAGTCAACTTATAAAGATAATTAATAATTCATTCACATATGTTGTGCTATGTCATTTCTTACCACTTCTCCTAACCTAGAATCAACATCTGTGGCTACTCCACCCCTAATTACAGAATTACTATCCTCTGCTTGTTAAAGTTTCATATCAACTTTGACAATTAATTTTCATTAGGATCTAGACCAATTGAAAAGTTGTGGAGTATAAAGTACACTAATATAATTTCATTTATGGTTTTCAATGAATAACAGGGTTCAATGCCACTAGGTATAATTAGAAATCTTTTCTTCACAATACAAAAAGCTCTTTCAATGACAATGCAAAGTGAACCATATCGATGATTGAATAATTCCTTGGCATTCTCAAGACCACGTCCAGAGTACTTTTTTAAGCGATAACGAATACCTCTATATGGTGTTAATATTCCACTCCATAAAGGAAATTCTACATCCGCTAGATAAAATTTTCCTAACAAAAAAATAAAGAGATTAATGCATGTTGTGTAGCATACATACTAAAAGTAAATTTCGATTTATTTATACTTACCTTGAGGAATTATAAGTTTATATTTCCTACTTAATGCATTTTTAAGTATTCTGGAATCAGATGTCGTTCCTTTCCAAGTGGGCAACACATAAATAAATTTCAAATGAAAAGAACAAACGACTAAGACATTTTGCATTGGCCATTCTTTTCTCCCTCGAAATTTAGAAGCTTACTCCCTTGGTACTTTGACAAGAATATGTGTCCCATCAATAGCACCAATACAATCTTGTATGTATAAATCGATTCATCTATATCTGTATATATGCTAATTATATTAGAAGAATATATGTAATTTCATACTACTTATGTATCTTACCTTGAAATAAGGATAAAATCTATTACAATTCAAAATTTGAGGATGAACTTCAACTCCAAAAGGTTGTTTAAGGAATTCACTTTCTAGCTCTATCACAACCCTTAAAACATTATGAAAATAACGACTAATTGTCTCCCCAAAGCGTTAGAAGTAAAAGCCCAATGCTCAAGTATGAAAATTTTGGCTTAAAACATGTAGAAAATTGGCTACTTGCTCTTCAACTATTACACGTCTATAATCATTCAAAGTATCGATCCTTTTCAACTTGTCACATAACAAGGCAAATCCATTAGGGCTCATAAGTACAAGATTTTGACAAGCTCTCTCATTTTTAGTAAGATGAATCATTAATTTATGTCGAGTTATGTCTTTTTGAGCAGCCATATTCCTCAAGGACTGCTTCACAACTAGAGCTTGTATGTCCAATAAGTGTACAAGATGCACAATATAATAAAGTAATTGTACAACAAACTAAATTATCTGATGTTGCCAATTACTCATAACATTTTTCCATAAATGAAAGTCTTGTATGACACCAGAAGTCGCAGTATTTACTAATATATCATCATCAACATTCTTTATATTTTCTTTTAAGAGATTATCACCATTATGTTATCTACCCATAGCCAACAAATTTCTTAAATATACTTGAATTAAAATGCAAAAGAAATAGTAGAAAAATACTTTCATAATAAAAATAAATAAAAACAAATTAATGTCATAGATATTCCAAGCAAAATTAAATCAATATCAAGCATGTAAATTATATATCACAAAAAAAATTAATAATTAGTGGGGTGGTGACATTTAACTTATCAAATAATTTAACTTATTCCCCCCAATCCAAAATATTTATTTAACCTAAGTTAAATAAATTATGCATTTGGCTTGTTTATTATTTTTCGGTGATAAGTTAAATTTTTTTAAAGCTAATTTTTAACAAAAGTCAAATTGTTTAATTGAAACAAATTGGTGTCTTTTAAGCATTTGGTGTCACACATATATATATATATATATCAACCCAATGAAAAGACGAGTTGGATGGACAACATGGTAGCACTTCATAACATTGTAACAGTGAGAAAGACATTTATAGCAATGAGAAAATTTAGAACCACAATAGAAGTGCCTAAATTAAGTACATTTCTCATGAGAAGTTGTGAATAACTAATATTATTGAGATTCAAAAATTCCATCTTTTGAAGTGGAGGTAAATAGGGAATTTGACATAAGAACATAATTGAAAGACAATGAACAGGAGAAATTCACTAGAAAACTCAAATTTAACTCGACAGTGGTTGAGATACCCTAGTAAATCAGCCAAAAGAGTCTCTTTTTAACTTTCAAATCAATTGCAACAAACCCATTAAGAAACCAAAACAAAAATTTTCAAGAAATCAAATTCCAAAACCCATATGGCACATACCCATCAAAGATCATTCAAACCTAGGATAGCAACCTCATGGTTATTATTTATTGTTTTCTTTTTTTTTTTCAAAAAATAAAAACACAAACATGTCTACTGATAGAGCTAAATAGGAATGTGCTAGCTAAGGAACAAAAAGTGAGGCTTGATAACATCCATACGAGATCTTGCAAGAAATCAGAAGAAATAAAAATCAATTTAAAAACAAAAAAAATGGATAACAATACAAAGGAGATCCAAAAAAATAAAGAAACAAAAATAAAAAAAACAAGGATTGTGGTAAACTCATCAAGATTATTTAAAAGAAATAAAATATTATAACAAAACTTACCTCTTAACTTTGTAGATCTAGTTTCAAATAAATGACACTTTGTTTTAAAGAAATTGATGCAACTAAATTTATGAAGATGATGGATATGGATGTCATGGAGAAGGAGAATCCAAATTGAAGATTTGAAATTTGAGCAAAAGAGAGGTATCAAAAAAGAGCTAGTGGGAATGATGTATTAGGTTGTTCTTTGGGTGAATTACTGGTGTTGATTTGCAAATGCTTTTAGGTAAATTTGTAATTTCATTAAAATTCCTTCAATCTTCTATATTTTCTCTCCATTTTGAAAGAAAATAAAGGGTGTAAAATAAACTTTATTTTCATTTCCTATCTTATTTTCCTTCCTTTCCCAAACGGGAAAAAATTGCTTTCCTACCTTATTTTCTATTCTTATGGTACTTCTCATCTTATTTTCCTCTCTCCCAAACACTACATTAAGGATCAAGATAAATACAATTTTTAACACAAGCAAAAAGGCCAATATAAAGAGACTAAAGAGGCCAACATAAAATGTAAAGCATCAAATCAGGTTGAATATTGACTTGCTCAAATTTGATTTATTTATACATGAAATATATTCAAATCGAATATTTTAAATCATTTAATAAATAAATAGAGCTTGAATAAAGTATCATTAAAATTGCATAAAATTTATGCGGGTAAACAAGCTCGATCGAATTAACTTTTTAATATAGTTAAATTATAAATAAAATTAACAAGTATTTAGAAAAGACATTTTAAAATTTAATACATTTATTAATAGTCATATGCAAATATTATAAATTTTAAATATTATCATAAATTTACATTACAACATTATATATATATATATATATATATATATATATATATATATATATATATATGTATAATTATATATATTTAGAAAGTATTTTTGTACATATTATAAATAAAAATATATAGTTATTACTTAAATTATTAATTAAATTATTGTGATCTAGCTCATGAATTTACTTTCAAGTTGTTAAAGTTTAACGAATTAAATATTAATATACTTAAGATTGATTCGTTAAATTAATAAGTCAAGCTTGAGTTTGATTTTGAAATTCATTTAATGAACTAGTCAAGTTTGTTTTAATTTTATTGAACCAAGCTTCAAATAGAAAACAAGTAAACTTGATCACTTCCACCTCTAAAGCTAAAGATCTTAAAAATAAAAGAAGTGAGATTATTGATGCACACAAAAATAATGCTCTCTTTTATAAAAATATAAAATTTATGTTCCATAATTTTTTTTTTTGAATAGATTTCATTACTCTCGACAATTTTAAATGAATTTCAACATAATATTATTTATTTATATTTGAAATTTCCTTAGACTATGTTTAATAGAAATGAATTTTATAGTTTTTATAGAATTCTTTTATAATAGATTTTGTGTATTTAGTATAAATGAAAATTTATTTGAAGCATATTTTATTAAATATTTAGAATTGATAATAATTAAATCAAATTCTATCAAATTTAATAGAATTTGCAAATGAATTCTAAAGTTATAATTTTTCATTATGATAAAAATAATTTTAATTAAAATATTTTTTTCACTCTCTTTTTTTTCTCTTAGGCTCTCTTCTCTCTCTTCATTTTCTCTCTACTCTCTTTTTACTTTTTTATTTTAACATTCGTAAAAAGTTGAGAAAAATATTACAAGGATATTTTTGTAGAAATGAAATATTTTATTGAATTCTATATTTAAACTAACTACAAAATTCATTTCATTTGAAATGAATTCTATTTTTTATTTTGTAGTATATTAAATATAAAAATTGATTTATAAAAAAATAAATTTTATATTAGAATTGAATCAAATAAATAAATTCTCTAAAAAATAGGAGATAGGGAGAGCAGTGGAGAAACTATGTATAAAAATACTTTGATCACATGTTCAGAATATTAAAAATTAATTTCTAAACTCTTGCTATTAAATTTAATCTATTGTTTAAAGAGACAAATACAAAATTGGCTTCCATTATAATGTTCATTATCAAATTCTTCATGTATACTCACATATATATAATTTGAAATAGTATTAAAAATCATTGTTGGCTAAAAACTTCTACATAACTACTATTTTATTTCTTAACAAAGGATATTACAAGATTGAGATTCTCTCATGTTTCGATTAATATGACATATCATGTTAGAATAATCTTCACCTTCATTTCAAAATGAATGATTGAGATTTAATCTTATTATACAATTACCCACTTCTTGAAATTTTGAATTTAATTTTTCTAATAAAATTTCAACCATCAATTTGAAAAGAAGGGTGAATGTCGTTCTAATATGATATATCATATTGATCAAAACATGAGAGAATCTCAATTCGATATTACAAATATATACGCAAATGAATGTCAAAAGTTCTTATAGAAGAGCATATAGAATAGGAAAGGATATCAAAATAAAGGAAGATTACATAAAATATACATTGAAGATACACAACTGCAACTTTCTATCTTGATGCTTTATCATGCCCCCATAAGCTCAATTGTCAAGTAAGGTAACTAAGCTTGGAAGAATAGACAAATTATATTATGGATCTCAGACCATATAGGATTATGGCTTGTGCACCTACCACATTCTATATAAATTAATTTATTCATTAAAAACATATAATATTTTTTGATCAAGCTCTTTATTCATTGATGAGTATTTGAATGTTCATTATCTACTTATACAATAATCATCTTCTTTACATAAATGTTCATCAGCTGTAATATTTATATTCATCATATTTAATTAACACAATGTTCATCAATCAAATATATAATGTCATTACATGTGTAATTGCATAAATAATGTTCATCATATTTACACTTGATGTTCATCATTCAAAATTGTTATTAGTTGATTCTAAAATGTTCATTATATTTGCACATATGATAGAGCATGTGAACTATGATGCTACATGATATGAGATCCATGATATAAGAACTCGGTTCAATATAACTAGAACAACTGACTAGCTAAAGGTTTCGTTAGGGAATTAGCAAGCTAATTGAAGGAATGAATATGAGAGACACTGAACCTAATCATGAAAAAGTGAAATCGATAGCTATATGCTTCATTTAAGAGTGGAAAATAGAATTAGAGCATAAATAGGTATCACCGACATTATCATAATAGATAGTTGATTAATGTTGTGAAACTTACCATAATGGTTGGTTCAGCTAGGTCTTCTAGGGTTATAAGTGTCAGCTTGGGTACTCTTGGTCCAATTCTTGTAAGACAACAATAGTGAGACGGTGTGCTGGGCCGATCGTCGAAAGGTGACTTCAATGCTTAAGTCAATTATCTGTTCAAAAGGTGATGTAGGTGAATATAAAGTGTGAGAAATACCTAGTGAGACCCTTTATATAGGGACTAGAGTGCTTTTGCCTTATTGGAGTAGGAATCAAATTCTTTCCTACGTGGAAGTGCTAGCTCCTAATAAGGGTAAACTTTTTGATGAGGAATATCATTTTCTGATTACAATGAGCTATGGGCTGAGGAGCCATATATGGGCCGAGCTTGTGTTGATCTGTAAGTTATAAGCCTCATATTAGGCCGAGCTAGACGTGCTTCTTCCATGGAATTCATGAGGCTGAAGCAAGCCTTCTATGTAATTGGGCCTAACCCATACTTATGAGGACAATATCTTTTATCCCTTTTGGTCTGAGTCTATTTACATCCTAAAATTGGTTAGTAAATTTGTTAAGTCAATGTAGCTTGGCTAACTTCTAGATGGCTTGCTAAGTCGGCTAAAGTTGAGAAGCATTTAAGAGGAAATTTTAAATTCCAAAATTAAAATTCAAAATGTTATATCGATTATCATGCCACATGTCACTTGATTATGTTGCTTCGGGCAATGTTTGCCAATTGATTCAATATATGTCACCTGATAAAGTGTCAACTCACCTAGCCTTAATACTTCATCTTCTTCATTAGGGTTATAAATAAAGGATGGTGGCAACTGAATCCTCATTTGTGTTTTCTACTATTCATTAGGATTGTAAGAACACTTTTGTTTTTGTTTTCAAAAATTAAAATTGGGAAAATTTGACCTTTGCTTTTGAGGATTTTCATTCAATTTATGAAAGATGAGTTGTAGTTTTAGATTTTCAAGTTTTGTTTCCTCCTTATTGTTGCTTAGTTTTGAAAATTGTTAGGGATAGAATTTGTAAAAAAAAAGCTATTTGCCTTCCCTTGGAGTTTTTGGAGAAAAAGTTGAGGGATTTATAGAGGAAATTAGGACTTTTAGAAACAATGCCAACTCAAGTGGATGAGTTATCGAGGATAAAAATGACCCAAATAGGGAAGCATTGGATTTTGTCGAGCTAGTTGAAGTCGCAGACCAGTCGACTCCTTTGCAGGTCCATAGATTAAATGCGCGAATAGTAAGCTCCCCAGTAGGTTGTTAATGCGAGATTGCTGAAGGTTCAACGACTATATAAGATCCCAAGTAACTATAAATTAGAGGTATCCGGGTCAAATTTATGAGTATTTTCTGAGATGTGACTGGATCAATTTATGTTTATGAGGAAGATTTAAAGGCTAGCCTTCGATTGCTATTGTTTTTGCCTATTCAAAACATTTTAGCTACTTATAAGTTGACACCTTCATAGATCAGTCGAATGGGCTTAAGTTGACACCTTCATAGATCAGTCAAATGGGCTTAGTATTATAATGGACTTGTATTTGTTGGCTCGGGAAAGAAACCTCCCTTTTACTGCATGATGTTGAGGTGTTTATACACCATTTCTGACTAGCTCGATCGCAGACTACTACTATATGTCCTTCAAGCCTGGTGTAGGATTGTTCATCCATTATCCTTCTTCCATTAAGAGATGGAAACATAAATACTTTTTGGTTACTTGTGAGGAGGATGTTCCCTTTCCTTCGAGTTGGATTAGGAAGGAAGAACGAATTGCTAACGTTAAAGTCTTTCATAGAGAGGTACAAGTGGCTAAGAAGTTTTGAACGGGAACTGAAAGATCCAATAGATCTGATGAAACTCATCAGCAAGCACTATTCTATTATTTAGGTAACTAGTATTTGTGCTTTTTTGCTTAAATTATTTCTACCTTTACTAATTTTATTAATACTTTATTATTTTTAGATATGGATTTTATGATTATATAAGAGGAAATGCTCGAGCTAAGGTAACTCAAGCTTCAAAGAAGAAGACTTAGGTGAAGAGGGCCAGCTAAAAGTGGTTGGCAGAGGCGGTGGTTATATCCAAATTGTCCCGCTAAAGACATTATTAACACTACTCTTGACATCCCTTCACACTTTGAGCCATTTAAAGAGCCAACAACCTCTGAGTTACCACTTTAAGAAGGCTCAGACGGAATTAATGGAGTTAGACTCGAACGAGGAGCTATTTATGCTCCTTAAGAATCTGAGTAGGTGCCTTAACCCTCGGGGGTTCTTCAAAAGTAAATACAAGGATTGCATAATAAGCCACCCTATGGTCAGCAAAATCATATAAAGGTTTTGCATCTCTCATAAAGAAGAAAAGTGATTTGAGTGCCTTATTGGTAGGTTGCTCATCGATCATGCTAAGATGCATAGCCTTAAGGTGAGGTTTCATTAAACTGTGTTATGTATAATAGGTTATTCAAGTTTAGAGTGCTTACTTACTTTGTTATTTTATGTTAACGATAACAACTCAGGCAATATTGAGCAAATGTCTAAAGGCTTTAAAAAAATATATCAAAACATATTTGAGCTGCAAGAACAGTTGATGAAGGCTCGGGACAACCTGGCCTTCTTCAGGAAGGATCTTGAAGATACCCTTAAGCAAATGGTCGAGGGTTGACTATGTTGTCTACTACTGAAGAGACCTTGAAGACTTCAAAAGCCAAGGTTATCGAGCTAAAAGCTCATATTGTTGGTTTTGGCCCTAGGCACCAAGAAGGATGGGGTTGAATTGGTGTATAAAAATTAAAACAAGAAGATAGGAAAGAGAATAAATAAAAAGTAGACACAAGATTTATAGTAGTTCGGGTACAAATAACCCTACGTCCACTCTCCAATTCTCAGCAATTGGGTGTTCCACTATCTACCAATGGTGTTTTCAAGCTCACACCAAACTTTTACACTTGTGTTTTGGAAGCTCACATAACAACCTTTACACTTGTGTTTTGAAGGTTCACACAACAACCTTTGCACTTTGTGTTTTTTAGGCTCACACAATAACCTTTACACTTGTGCTTTTACAGGCTCACACAACAACCTCTCTTAGTGTTTTTACAGGCTCACACTATTACCTTTACAAATGGTGTTTATGCTCACACCAAACAATGTCTAAAAGAATAGAAAAGATTGAGTAGCAAAATTGCAAGAGTTTGGTTACAAAGTTAATAATTCTTTTTTTTTTTTTACATTTGTTTAGCGAGGTATTTATAGCCTCTACCCACCAAAGAGACGTTGCAATAAAATTGTTACAAAATCTTCAAAGTATGTTAGATAGATTTTTGCATTAAATGTTTGACAGTCTTAATTCACGGTCACTACTAATCGTTAGCAGTCACAAAATCCAAATTCCATACGGAAAACCCTATTTTTGTCTAACGGCTGGTCCACATGGTAGCTTCTCATTAGTTCACCAGGAAAATATAGTCATTGCCATTCATCTACTCATAAAAGTAGCGGTCACAATTTTTCTTATACAGGATGTGACTTGGGATGCGAATTCCTCTATCAAAAATGCTCATCTTCTTCTTTAAGATTCGCGCTCGCTACCCACAAGTTTCCATCGCGATTTTTATCTTCCAACAGTTACTTAGGACACTTGTCAAGCTGTGGTTGTGGACTTGATTCCCTCTTGAGTTACTTCAAAATTTTTGATTACAACTGATGTATGACTCACATTGCAAATTCGTTTGTGACTTTGGCTTTCCTTTCTTTGAAATGGTCGCAGCAGAGAAGTGACCTGCAAATACGTCTGTCCAATTTGTCAACTTGCCTTGGTTTAGTTCGTGGTCGCGATATATCAAGTTGGGGTCTCAAATTAGGAGGCTTTAGTTTACTTTGGAGATTTTTAACTCCATCCAACTTTTAATGTAAAGACTAACTAAAAATAACAAAACAACACTTAATTTGAAAAATTAGAATTGATCAATCCCCTTTGTTAAGATCAAAAGAGGTCCAAAACTTAGGGTTAACCACCCTAGTCCAACAATCTCCCCCTTTTTGATTTTAACAACATAGATTGATCCTAAGTGAAAAATAATGCAAAAATGTGAAGTTGGAGTATAACATGAATGAATGTTTAAGAAGAAAACTTCTAAGTATGGCATTCAATCAATCAATGGAAATTTCTAAAAAGCTAAGTATGATGCTTTCCCCTAACATATGCTATAATTTTCAAATTAATATTCCCCAATATTCCCCTTTAAACTTAAATACTTAATATTTCTCCCCCTTTGGCAATATCAAAAAGAGGGTATAAGAGGGAAATGAGAAACAATTATAAGCATACATAAGGTGTGAAAGATGAATACTTTTATAAAGGTAAAATGCGTCAACACATAAGATAATGTATTGCAAGGAAATGACTTTTTATTTATATAACTGTGGGATCACAATATTTGTTAAACAAAAAGCATAAAGAAAACATGAAAAAATACAAAAGATCCCTAATCTAGAGGAGTGGAGAATCATCATCATCTCTGGAAGATGCTTCCTCTTGTGTTTATGTTGCTCCCTCGGCTCCATTCCCATCCTCAACTTAGTCTTCGTTGCTATCTCCATCTTGCGTATCTTCAAATTCGGTGAAATCCGTAAGGTGGCAAAGAGGAACTCCTAGTTTCTCTTGGAGATCCACCATATCACTGTGAAGGTGTGAAAGGAAGAGGAACCTTCTCTTCATCGTCCTCATCAGTTTGTCCAACTTTTGATCAATGGTGGTAAGAGACAACTTCGTCTTGGTTTTTGGTTAATGAGGAGGGACTTATATGGTGTCGTCTTCAATGTGAAGCCTCTTTCACTTTGAAGCTTGTGAGGTTTCCATCTTTTTTGCTCTTATCGCACTAAGGGTATAAACATATGTGTCCGAATGAATAGCCTTGACATTTATAAGGTAGATGAAGTCTAGAAAGTTTTAAGATGGAAAGAGCTTTTTGGTGAAGAATTTCTCTTTTTCCTCATCAAGTGCTCCAATAAATTGGTACATGGCTGTAATATGGAAGGGCAAGAGAAATTGGCCTTTTGGTTTTGTACTCATGTGAATCAATTAATTGGATCGGTTTGTTTTTGATAAGGTAAAACAAGAATGCCAAGTCTTTTTGAGACACCTTCTCGTTACTATTACCTCTTGTGTTTACTGAGAAGGTGATGATGCGATGAAGGATCTAAAGGGGTAGGGATTTGATGTGTTTGGCTAAGGAAGATCTTAGGTAGTGTTTGGTTTTGATGGAGATTTTTTACCAAAACTCGGAATATATGAGGTCAAGTGCAGAGATTATGAAAGGAATTTATTCTCCGACTTGCAAGTTAAAAAGAGAAGATCATTGGTCAAATGTAATGTAAAAAAGATTGCCAGAGGCCCGAAACACTAACCCATATTGTCCTGCTCTTGAATCGGCTTTTCGGGTCAATTACACAGTGCACATAAATTCTCGCACAACCTCTTCGTAACCAAGTTCATCTCGAAAGATGAACTCGTTCCATCCTAAATTAGAGAGGAAAGCATGTATTTCGGCATTGATACCTAAGGTTTCCAGCATAAAGGTTGAGGGTATCTTATTTGAGGGAATGACCTTAGAAGAGTTTGCCTTGAATCTATCTTTTTCTTCCTTAGTTACTCCGTTCATGAGATGGAGGGCAGGAGGTGCAGAGGGTTGAGCCACTGCCTTCCCTTTGTCTGCCTTGGAGAGGTTCTTTGGAGCCATAGCAAGAGATGAAAAGAGCTTAATGATTTAGAGAGATTTGAGAGAGAGAGAGAGAGAGTTTATGTTTAGAAGTGAAGTGATGAAAGAACTATTGAATGGGGTATTTATATCTTTTGAAGGGATGTAAAACGGCTATAAACAGCTAGAAATGGATTGAATGAAGAGAGGAAACAGTTGGCAGTCAAATCAATTAATTGCTTAGGCGGCCACTCTAATTCGCGTCAGCGAATCCATGAGTCGCGATTGCAAATTCTGGAAAATATGAGTAATGGACAAATTTTCCTCAAGAATAGGTGCCTTAATGGTCAAAATTTTTTAAAAATAGACCAAAATTCGTGGTAGAGCAAAAATTTTGCGACCGCGAATTGATGTTTGACAGCCGGGTGAAATTGACTTGTAATTCATGATCGTGAAGAAGGAATAATGACCGTAAATTATAAGTCATTAATAAAAATAGTTGAATTTTAAAAAAACATTAGGATCCACTTAACTCTAACACCCACAAATATCATAAATCAATAAATATCAATACACATAGCAATATTTCACATAAGATCAAAACTTTTCACTTTAGGGAGCTTTCATCAAACATTCCCAATTCTCTTTTAATGAAGTTTAACCTTTATTCATTTAGAGGTTAGTGAAAATATCTGCAAGTTGATGATTTGTGTCAATAAATTCCAACACAATATCACCTTTTTGCATATAATCTCTAATAAAATTATGTTTAATTTCTATGTGCTTACTTTTAGAATGTTAGATGGGATTCTTAGAAAGATTAATAGCACTTGTGTTATCACATTTAATGGGAATGTGACCAACTATTTTGCTAAAATCCTTCAATTGTTTTTTCATCCAAAGAACTTGGGTGCAACAACAACCCGCTGCCACATACTTAACTTTCACGGTGGATAAGGCAACCACTACTTGCTTTTTACTAAACCAAGAAACTAAACATTCACCTATAAGTTGGCAAGTTTTGGAAGTGCTTTTTCTATCTAATAATCCACATCCGAATATCCTACGAGACTAAAGGAAGAATCCTTAGGATATCATAATCCTAAGTGTATAGTGCCATGCAAATACTTAAAGATCCTTTTAACAATATTCAAAAGTGACTTTCTAGGAGAGGATTAGAACCTAGCACACATACAAACACTAAACATGATATCTGGCCTAGAAGTAGTAACATAAAATTGAGATCCGATCATACTTCAATATCTCTTTTCATCTACCACCTTACCCGACTCATCCTTATCTAGCTTGATGGTACTACTCATTGGAGTTTTACCTACTTTGCAACCGTCCATGCCAAATTTCTTTAGTATCTCCTTTGTGTACTTGGCTTGATTGATGAAGATCCCTTCCTTAGATTGCTTGATTTGTAGACCGAGAAAACACTTGAGCTCTCCTATCATGCTCATTTCAAATTCCCTAGTCATACACTTAGCAAACTCTTCACAAAAAATTCATTAGTAGCACCAAAAATGATATCATTAACATAAATTTGAACAATTAATGTATCATGCTTGTGTTTTTTAACAAATAATGTAGTATCCACCTTTCCCTTTTCAAAGTCATTTTGTCAGAGAAATGAACTAAGCCTTTTATACCAAGCTCTTGGAGCTTGTTCCAATCCATATAAGGCTTTATTCAATTTGAAAACATGGTTTGAAAAACAATGAGACTCAAAACCAGGAGGTTGTTCAACATAGATTTTCTCCTCTATAATGCCATTCAAAAAAGCACTTTTCACATCCATTTGAAAAAGTTTAAAATTCGTGTGACATGAAAATGCTAAAAGAATCCTAATGGCCTCTAATCTTGCTAGGGTGGCAAAGGTTTCATCATAATTTATGCCTTCCTCTTGGTTGTATCCCTTAGCAACCAATCCAGTTTTGTTTCTAGTAATGAAACCTTGCCCATCTAACCTGTTCCTAAACACCTACTTACAACCTATAATTGGGTGTTCTTTGGGCCTAGGGATAAGTTCTCATACCTTGTTTCTCTCAAATTGGTTGAGTTCTTCTTGCATAGCAAGTACCCAATTCTCATCATCAAGAGCCTCATCAATTGATTTTTGCTCAAGTTGAGAAACAAATGCAAGATTATTATCTAAATGATGAAGTTGAGATCTATCACTTATACCCTTAGATGTATCACCAATGATCAAGTCCTTGGGGTGATACTTGAAAAATCTCCAATCTTTGGGTAGATCTTGGCTTGGCTCTACTTGTTGTTGATGATGTTGGTCTTCATCTACTCTTGATGAATCACCTTCTTCTTTATCTTTATCAACTCTTCTTGTAAAATCATCCAATTCCAGCTTTTCAAGATCACCTACAAGATCATCAACAAAAATATCTTTCACAAGATCAAGTTTACTAGATTCATCAAAAACAACATTCATAGATTCTTCAATTACTATTGAACTTTTGTTAAAGACTCTATATACTTTGCTTGTAGTGAAATAACCTAAGAAGATTCCTTCATTAGTCTTGGAATCAAATTTCCCAAGATTATCCTTGGTGTTCAAAATATAGCACTTACATTTAAACAATCTAAGGTATGATATCTTAGATTTTCTACCATTTCATAGCTCATAAGAAATTTTATTGAGAATGGGTCTTTTAAAAACTCTATTTGCAATATAACATGCAATGTTAATGGCTTTAGCCCAAAAGTAATTTGGTAGAGAATATTCATTGAGCATTGTTCTAGCCATTTCCACCAATGTTCTGTTTTTTTCTCTCTACAACACCATTTTGTTATGGTGTTCTAGGAGCTAAAAAATTATGAAAAACTCCATTCTCTAGGCAATAATTTTCAAAAAACTCATTTTAAAATTCCTTTCTATAGTCACTTCTAATGGAAGATATGAAGTAACCTTTTTCAATTTGAACTCTTTTTGCAAAGCTTTTAAAAGCTTTAATGAATCATTCTTATGAGCTAAAAAGGATACCCAAGTAAACCTAAGCTTTAATGAATCATTCTTATGAGCTAAAAAGGATACCCAAGTAAACCTACAGTAGTCATTTACAAGGACTAGTGCATAGTGTTTTCCACCTAGGCTAGCACTTCTAGTGGGTCCTATCAAGTCCATATGGATAAGATGAAGAGGTCTAGTTAAACTTACAACATTTTTGGCTTTGTGAGAGGCATAGTGTTGTTTCCCTATTTGGCATGGACCACATGTCTTGTCTTTGGAGAAATTAAGCTTTGAAAGTCCTTCCATTAGCTTTCTTTTATATAGGCTTTGAAGAAGATCCATGCTTGCATGTCCAAGCCTTCTATGCCACAACTAAGCTTCATTGCTCATAGACATAAGACACTTAAAAGATTGGTTAACCAAATTGTTTAAGTCAATTGAGTAGGTATTGCCTTTCCTTTCACCCTTGAAAATAAGCTCATCATCCACTAATATGGTGACTCGGCATTCCCTAGGATCAAATGTGACTTTATTACCTTTGTCACACAGTTGACTTGCACTTAACAAATTATGTTGTAAGCCACTAACTAAAAGAACATCCATTCTTACCAATGGTTCCAATGCCAATTACCTTACCCTTGGCATTATTACCAAATATGACATCCCCACCTTCTTTTTCTTTCAATATCGTGGATAGCTTTCTATTTCTAGTCATATTCTTGGAACATCCACTATCCACATGCCAATTGCTTGATTTGGGGGTTACCACATTCCCCTACACAACAATAGTAAGTTACCTTTTCTTAGGTACCCAAGCATACTTAGGTCCTTGGGGGTTAGAAGATGAAGGGTCCTCTAATTTGAGGTGAGCCTTTCTAATATAGCAATGAATATTAATGTGTTCAAATCTCATACAATAACAACATTGGAGTTTAGACTTATGAGTCTTTCTCCTTTGGACAAATTTAGTATGAGTAGGAGTAGAAAATTTTTGATGAGAATGAACATGCTTTTTGTTGTATATATAGGCATGGTTAACTCTTTGAGTCTTGGCTCTAGAGCTTGGGAAAGCCTTCCTTTTACCCTTAGGCTTAGGAGGCTTAGTGTTAGGAGCATTTTTCTTCCTAATTACCTCAATGCTAGATGTTTGAGATTTTGAAGATCTAACAAATGTGGCATGAGATGATGAAGAGGCTCCATTGAAGCCTAAACCATGTCTAATTAGTGGAGGTCTTTGTGATACAATCAATGTATCCAAGGCTTATTTTCCTTTATGAAACTTGGAGATGGAGCTTCTTAGCTCAATGAATTCTCCTTTTAGAGTGTCATTCTCCTTTCTAAGTGAAGCCATAGAAGAAGATGAAAGAGAAAGACTACCCACTGATTTTTTGAGCTCATTATTAGATGCTCTCAATTCTCTTACAATGTCATTGAGAGATTTATAATCATTTTTTAGCTTTTGACATTTTCTTTTATAAAATTTCATTTGTGACTTGTATTAGTCACATCCTATGGTTAGAGCCTCTAGAAGCTCTTTATCTATCTCATCAAATTCAAAATCCGAATGAGAATGAGAAGAAGTACTTACCTCATTAGTAGGGTCTTCTTATGCCATGAAGCAAATATTGGGAACTTCTCCTTCTTCCTCTTCTTCACTTGAGCTATCGTCCCAAGTGGTTGAAAAACTCTTCTTCTATTCCTTGTGCCATCTCTTCTTCTTTTTTAATTTAGGGCACTCATACTTGATGTGGCCTTGCTTGCCATATTCAAAGCAAGTGACATCATTGGATTTCTCTCTTAGACTAGGATATGTCTTTTTAAAGCCTTTTCTTTCTTTTTTTTTTCTTTTGATAAACTCCTTTGTCCTCCTAGAGAGCATTGCTAGCTCTTTTTCTTCCTTGTCACTTTCTTCATCACTTGATGTGATTTCTACCTCCTTTGTTGAAGACTTAAGAGCCAGAGTTCTTTTTTCCTTTTCTTATTTATCTCCTTAGCCTCTTAACTTCTTCATTTGTTCATCCTTTTGCAAGGCCAACTCATGAGTCAAGAGTTTGTCTATCAAAACGTCAGTTGGAAACTTTTCAATCACTGGATTGGACTCTTGTATGTTGCAAACTCTATCACCAAATTTATCTAAAGGAAGAGTTTTCAGTATTTTTATGTTTATCTCATAGTTGGTGAGAGCTCTTCCAAATTTCTTCATGTTGGTGACAATGGATAAGAGCCTATTTGTCATTTTTGTGATGCTCTCATTGTCCTTCATCATGAAGAGTTCTCATTCGATGACATACATTTACAAATGACTTGATTTGACTAAAGTTGTGCCTTCATGATAGTTTTCTAGAGTCTTCCAAATGGCATGTGCAGTTTGACAATATTATACTCTTCCAATCTCTTCTCTAGAGAGAGAGCTTAGAAGAATGGTCATTGCTCTCTTACTTTTACCATTTGATCTCCGGTGAGCTCCAACCCATTCTTCTCTTGGGATAAGTTCTTCAATTCCATCCACTACTTTAGTGGATGGCTTCCATTCTTTGACAACCACATCCCAAAGGTGCACCACATCTGTGTCAAGGTAGATTTTCATTATATACTTTCAATGAGCATAGTCGCAACCATCAAAGTAAGGCTTAAGGTGTGAATAGATTCCCTCTTATGCCATGATCTTTTACTCACCAATAAAGGTCAGTTTGAGTGTTTCGGCTATGATGCCACTTGTTGGCCCTAGTCACCAAGAAGGGGGGTTGAATTGGTGTATAAAAATTAAAACAAGAAGATAGGGAAAAGAATAAGTAGAAAGTAGACACAAGATTTATAGTGGTTCGGGTATAAATAACCCTACGTCCACTCCTCAATTCTCAGTAATTAGGTGTTTCGCTATCTACCAATGGTGTTTTCAAGCTCACACCAAACTTTTACACTTGTGTTTTGAAGGCTCATACAACAACCTTTACACTTGTGTTTTTTAGGCTCATCCAACAACCTTTATACATGTGTTTTTATAGGCTCACACTATAACCTTTACAAATGGTGTTTATGCTCACACCAAATAATGTCTAAAATAATAGAAAAGATTGAGTAGAGAAATTGCAAAAGTTTGGTTACAAAGTTATTAATTCTCTTTTTTTATATCTGTTTGGTGATGTATTTATAGCCTCTACCCACCAAAGAGACTTTGCAATAAAATTTATACAAAATCTTCAACGTATGCTAGACAGATTTTTGCATTAAATATTTGATAGTCTTAATTCGCGGTCGCTACTACTTGTTAGAGGTCGTGAAATCCAAATTCCATACGAAAAACTCCGTTTTTGTTTAACGGCTAGTCCATGTGGTAGCTTCTTATTGGTTTACTAGGAAAATATAGTCGTTGCCTTTCACCTACTAAAAAAAGTAGCGGTCGCTATTTTTCTTGTACAGGACGTGACTTAGGACGTAAAATTTATTGTAAAAAATGTTCATCTTCTTCTTCAAGATTCGCGGTCTTTACCCACAAGTTGCCATCGCAATTTTTATCTTTCAACAATTACCTGGGACACTTGTTAAGCTATGGTTGTGGATTTGATTCCCTTTTGAGTTACTTTGAAATTCACGGTCGCGATTGAGGCATGACTCATACTGCAAATTCGTCTTTGACTTTGGCTTTCCTTTCTTTGAAATGGTTATGGCAGAAAAGTGGCCCACTGTCCAATTTGTCAACCTACCTTGGTATAGTTCGCAGTTGCGATATATCAAGTTATGGTCGCAAACTAGGAGGCACAAGCTTACTTTAGAGATTTTTAACTCCATCCAACTTTCGATGTAAAGACTAACTAAAAATTGCAAAACAACACTTAATTTGAAACATTAGAATTGATTAATTCCCTTTGTCAAGATCAAAAGAGATCCAAGACTTAGGGTTAACCACCCTAGTCCAACAATTGGGCTAGATAAGGTGTCTGCAAAAAATGTCAAGCTTTAGAGGGAAGTGGTGCCCTAGAAGAAGAAAAAGGCTTAAACATCTACTGACAAGGAGATGGCTAAGATATGTTTGAGCTACAACACTAATATTTAGTGGAAGCTAACGAAGGTATATCCTGAGCTAGATTTTACATCTATCAATGGCATTATTCCTACCGCAATCAAGCTCGAGCCAAAAATGGAGAAAGAAGAAGAACAAGAAGAAAAAGAAGAAAAAGAGGAAGCAGGAAAGGATGGAAAGGGAGAGAAAAAAGAGTAAGGCCAGGAAATAGGTTTAGACATATTTGTGATCCTAGGCCTTTCCTTGTACTTTGTAAAAACTTTCCAAGCAATGAAGATGTCTTTTTTTGTTTCCTTCTTCTTGTAGTGTTTTTACTTTCTTTCTTTGTGTTCACAAACCATCAATCTTTATAGTATTGGTTAAATAATAAGATGATAACTAAGTGAGGCAAAATAGCTAAGCCATTCTTTTAACAATCTATGTAATATCTGAGTTCATCATAACTAACTGAAAAAAGTACTTGAATATAAAAGTTTTGAACACTAATAAAGTTTATCTATATTTAATCACACCCTACACTTAAGAAGGATTTTTAACAGTATTTGAGCAATATAAAGCTAATCGAGTTAATCTCTTATTAAAGTATTATATAAGTGTGGAAGACTGAGTTGGTATTAATTATAAAAATGATAATGTTAAGAGATTAAATTAATTAAGGTATTTATTTTCCTTTGCGATGTATAAGGCTTATGGGCTCGATACATGCTTTTATAGTATGGTTAAGAACCTTTCATGATGTACGAGACTTATTAGCTTAGTACATGCTTTATTATTGTATATTAAGTAAATGATAAAATTAAGAAATGAGAACTTATAGCTTTTTGGAGAAGAGGGTCAAAACCTTTTAATTATTTATTTGAATTGAAGATTGGTAAGGTTGAGGCATGGCTAGAGCCGTATTACAATACAAAAGATAAAATACTTTTTTGGTACTTCCATAGTCCAAGTTCAAGGTATGGGCTTGCCTTCATTATTTCTAGATTCTATGTTGTAGGTTCTATTACCTTGAGTGGTCAAATAGGTCTTTCAATAAGCACTGAGCTTGCCAACTCTTGCTTCCCCTCAAGCCACATCTACCCTTCCGAAGATCAGATCTCCTTTTTTAAGGGCTTAGTGTTTTATCCTTTTATTGTAGAATCGAGCCATCCTTTATTGGTAGGTAACAGTCCGTATGATGGTGTCTCTTTTTTTTTTTCATATAAGAAGTCTAAGTTGACGCAAAGCTTAGCCTCTTTTTACTCAAAATTGTGATGGAGAACTCAGTATGAGGGAAGGCCAATTTCTATAAGGATTACTGTCTCTATTTCATATATCAAGGAGAAAGGTGTTTGGCATGTCGTCATCATTGGACTTGTCTGAGAAGCTCATAATACATGGTTGAGCTGATCTGTCCAAGTCTATCCTACATTTTTTAACCTTTTCTTGAGCCCTTATAGTATGAGTTAGTTTATTACTTCAATCATCTTGTTCGTTTAAGGGTGATCCATTGAAGTAAACTTAAGGTTGATGGCTAGGTCAACATAGTAGAATATGAACTAATCACTATCAAATTGCTTTCCATTATTAATAATTAGCACCCAGAGGATATTAAATCGATAGATAACATTCTTTTTGGAGAAATCAAGTATCTTTATTGAGATATTGGAGGCAAAATCTTCAGCCTTGGGCCATTTAGAGAAGTAATCTATGGCCACTATAATTTTTTTTCTATCCTGATGCTTGTGAAAAAAGGACTAAAGATGTTTATTCCCCACTAAGAGAAGGGCCAAGTTGAGCCAATGGGCTATTGAAAGGCTACTAGTTAATGAAGGATTGTATTGTGCCTCTAGCAGGCATTACACTTCTATACAAGCTCCTTGACATCTTTAAACATGAAGGGATAAAAGCAACTTGATAAGACAACTTTTTGAGCTAAGGTACCAGCTGCTTTGTGGGCACCATAAATTCCGTTATTAATTTCTTTAAGTACACCATTTTCATCCTTTAAAGACATATACCTGAGTCATGATTAGTTGTAAGATAACTTGTAAAGAACTTTGTCATCTTTAGAGTAGTTGACAACTTTGTTAATATTGTCTCAAGTTTCTTTAGAATTAATAGGAAGTTGTCGATACCTCAAGTATTTAATAAAAGGGTTCATCCAATTGTCTTCTTCAATTATAACAACTATATGCATTATATGGAAATATTAGGCTACTCTCTCTCTTTTATTAAGATTCCTTCGAGTAATGTGGCTTAGGGGGAGGCAACCAACTTAGCCAGGGAATCTACTTTCACATTATCTTTTCGAATGATTTATTCTAGCTTTCGGTTTCCTCCATTCTAGTTTACAGTGTCCTCCTTTTATCCTTATGTTGGCCAAGAGGTGTTTGGCATGTTTGACATACTTGAGCAGGTTGGGATCTTTGATGTTGTACTGGTTGAGGAGTTATTTAACCACTAGTTGAGAGTCATTACAGATAGAAAGGTTTTTACCTCGAATTTCTTATGCTAATTGTAGCTCGGTGATTAAAGCTTCATATTGTGTAGCATTTTTAGTTGCTCGAAACCTTAGTCTTAAGCATATTTTATAGTGACTTTACTTAGGCCTTTTAAAATTATTCCAGCACCTTTTGAGCTATAGGCACCTTCCACATACAATTGTCATTCTTCTTTGTGGAATTTCTCCTGTTTTTGTTCAGTCCCTATTGACTCAACTACAAAGTTTGTTAGCACCTAAGCCTTTATTACTTACATGAACTCAAATTTGATATCAAACTCTTACAACCTGACTTTCCACTCGAATATTCACCTTAAGGTTTCAGTTTTTTACAGTAACTTGTGTAAGGGTTGGTTTGTATAAACTGTGATGGTCTAGCCTGAAAATATTGCTTGAGCTTCATTGTTGAGCTAACTAAAGCAAAAGTTTTTCTAACATTGGGTAATTTAGTCTTCCCCTTTTAACAACCTGCTGACATAGTAGATTAACATATGTTCCCCTTCTTCTCTAACTAACATTGAGGCCACAGTTTCCTTAGTAATTGTTAAAAACATAAAAAGTGGCACATTTTATTAGGGATAACGAAGCATGAAAGGTGAGCCAAGGAATGATTTTAGTTCTTCAAAGGCCTATTGCATTCCTCGGTCCATGAGAACTTCTTTAGATCCCTTAAAGTTTTGTAGAAGGGTAGGCAATAACAATCTGACAATGTGGTGAACCTCTTTAAGGTTGTAATCCTTCCATTAAGCTTCTACACCTCATTGATTATTTTGGGTTGCTTCATGTCGATGATTGCCTAGATTTTTTGGGTTGGCCTTTATTCCTCTTTGTGAAATCATGAAACTAAAGAACTTCCTTACTTAAACCCCAAAAGCACACTTCTCTAGGTTGAGCTTTATGTTGTATTGGTTAAAGATTGTCAAAGCTTCTCTTAGGTCTTTGGCATGGTCTTCGACTCAATGACTTTTCACTATCATGTAATCCACACACAATTCAATCATTTTGCTAGTCTTATCTTTAAACATGCGGTTGACTATCCTTTGATAGGTTGCTCCTACATTCTTAAGGTCACAGTATAAGACTTTTATAATAGTAAATGCCCTCTTTGTGACAAACCTAATTTTTTCTCGTCTAGTACAAACATTTGGATCTGATGGTAGTCTGCAGGTGCATCAATGAAGCTGTATAGCTCATACCCAATAGTAGATTCCACTAACTGATCTATGTTAGGTAAAGGATAATTATCTTTAAGACATGTTTTATTAAGATCTGTGAAGTCAACATAGATCCTCTACTTCTTGTTTGGTTTTTTTACCATCATTACATTTGCCAACTAGTCTAGGTATTGTACTTTTAAGATAAAAGCAACATGGAGTAAGTTACTGACTTTTTTGGTAATTACTGTTTGGAGCACAAACGTGTGATTCCTTCTCTTCTGCTTAATAGGCTTAACTGAGCTATCAAGGTTTAGTTTATGGTCAATCCCAATGATGTATGAATAGGGGACCACACAAATATACTTAGGCTTTTTAGTAATGCTAAGTTAATATCTTTTTCTATGGGCTCGGTAAGTTTTGTTCCAATTTGAAACACTTTCACTTTACTAATAGGCAATGGCTTTACGTCTACTATAAGCTCAGCTATTTTGGGGTTGTTATCAACGATGAAGTCTAATGGCTCGATGGATATAACATGCATCACCTCCTTTAAAAGTTTAATGTAAGTTTCATAAACTACGTTCCTATCTCCTCTAACTACTGTTATACCCCATTCGGTAGGGATGTTCATTGTAAGATATCTAATAGAGGTGCAAGTTATAGTGTCATATAAGATTAGCCTTTCAATGATGGTGTTTTGAGTAAAAGAGATATCCACAATCATCCATACAACCTTGAATTTCTTCAAACTAGTTACAACTTATTAAAATCTTGTCTAAGCGCTTTATATGCTCTAGCAATCATCATATTGATTGAGCTACCATCATTCACATGGATATATTTGACCAAGAAATCTTCAATTTCACTTTGACCACTAGGGAGCTTGCATGGAGAGTACTCAACTTCATATCATCTATTGAGAAAAAGGTGATAGGGTAGAACAATGTCTCTTCTATGTTCTCCTTGTTGTTTACAAAATATACGTCATGAATCTATCTTTTCCTTGAGATGGAGTTGTCTTCTCTTGTAACTCCTCTAGCAATCACATTAATCACTCCCATATACTGCTTATTGTTGGGCCTTTTATCCTGGTGTGCCTCTTCCCATTGGTGTTTATGCCTGTCTTTCTCTAGAGCTGCTTATTTCTTAAACTTGCTAAGTTTGCCTTGTTGGACCAATCTTTCAATTTTATTTTTTAGATCCCTACATTCCTTAATATTGTGCCCATTATCCTTATGAAAACTATAATATCTATCCTTGTTCCTAACAGTCGAGGTCTTTAATAGATGAGAGTAGTGGATTATTTCTCTTATTCCCTTGACCTAATACAAGACTTCAATCCTGCTTATTGTGAGTGGTGTACAGTACCACCCTGCCTAGCTTAGTTTTTGTCATTTTTGTTGTCCACCTCGTCCCTTTTCATCCTTCTTTCAATCCTACTTATTGTGAGAGTAGGTCCATAAGTTATCATTCAAGTGAATGAATCGTTATTTCTCTCCATCAACTCACACAAGTCATTAGGGTGATTGATACTGAGGGGATTGAAGAGCCCTCAATTTTTACAGTTTCTAATCATAATATCCACAACAATCTTATGATTGAGACTGTTAATTTGCATGACCATCTTATTGAACTTAGCTAGGTAATCCTTTAATGACTCCCATTTTTGCCTAACAACTTCATGTAAATCGAAAGAGATCTTTACTTGGAGGATGGCTAAGACAAACTAAGTTACAAACAACTATGAGAGCTAAGTAAAGCTATGAATAAAAATGTAGGCTAGGTCTTGTTACTAATCCTATGATACTCTTTCCAGGGTGGTAGAGAATATCTTGCATAGTAAAGCATCAGAGCATTGTAAAAGTTCCAATCTGGACCTGAACTTATAAATATGGCTTCGAGGGTTGGTTGTCCTATTGTAGTTATCAATAAATGGCAGATTAAACTTATGGGGCACTGATTCGATCTTTACCTCTAAAGTGAGGGGGTTGTGGTCTTAGGAGTGGTAGTTAAGGACGAAGTCTTCTTAACCTTGTGCTCGTTTGATTATTTCCATGATCTTCTTTTATGGAGCTCCATCATTTAGAACATATTTTATATTTGTGCGGTTCGATTCTCTACTAGCCTATATGAGGATCCTTCATGTCGTTACATGTCTTTAAGCATCAAGTTCTACGTTCCTTTCAAATCTTTTTCTCCTTTCTCCTACCAAAGGTGTATGAGTGGAGGCTCTTATTACTTGGCAGGAAAGGTTTGTTGAGCAAGCAAGGGTTGTCTATTCTATAAAAGTGTTTGCTCAACTCCTCTCAATGTTGCTAGAACTCTACGCGGGCAGTTGTAAGCTGGGCAACAGCTTGAGGGTCTTGAATCGATGCGCCTATAGTGTTGGAGGCTTTGCTCCCCCGTATTAGTGAACAGTAAAGATTGAGGAGTTTGTTGTGGATGTGTTTTTCAAGATGAACTTATTTTAGGTTGTGGGATTTTTAGGTCATTAGGAGAGGTAATGGTTGAAGGCTTGAAAGGTTTTTTATAATAAGTTCACGATCACCGCACCAACAATGTTGTGAAGCTTACCATAATGGTTGGTTTGACAAGGTCTTTTAGGTTCAAAGGATTAGCTTGGGTACTCTTGGTTTAGTTTCTATAAGACAACAACGGTGAAAAGGGGTGTCTGATTGATTGTCAAAAGCATACTCTAGTATTATTCCTTCTTTGAATTACATGCTTTCTAGAACTCAAAGGACCAATACGGTTACTCAAGTGATCATGGGTTAAAGGACATACATGCAGTTGATTAGAATATCTTGATTGAGGCGTCAGCCACTATAATATTATTTGAGGTTATAAAATAGTCTATTGATACCTTTACAAAATAAATTGAGTATTGCAATTTGAGATGCAAATGAACATACAATTTGATATGTTATGCATAAGTGTTCTTAGTATGTTAATGCGAGTGTGGAGAATTGTTGTGCTTAGCAAGTTGACGATTATCCAACCCCTCACGTGGAAAAAGGATATTTTCTATAGTGGGATGTACAAAAATCAATATATACATTGTGAAGCACAATGACTAAGAGTTCTACCAAGTATCTAAGACATGCGCATGTGCCTATCATACATATCTTGCAACACATGTGTTGTTTGTTGCCTCTTACTAGTCATATTCATCTTTCTTCTGAGTCTTGCTTCCTTGTGGCTATTATGCTTCATCTTATGTTAAATGTTTGTTCCCTTCATCGCAAAGATATCGAAAAAAATATTATAAAGATAAGCACATGATATTAGTAAAAAACCTATGTGAAGCTATAGAATGAGTACTTGGGTGTGATTTTTTTTTTATAAATGGAAAATTTGGTATGAATTTCTATAATTCTTTAAAATAGATCCCATCATTGATATATATATATATATGTTAATCATTAATTACCTGAAGTGTTATAATTTGTTGTCCACCGTTTTAGAATTATAATATTTACTTTAATGATATATAATATAACACACTAGAGGTTGACTCATAGAAATTATAAAAGCAATTAAATTTTGTACATTGAATACATCACAAAAATAATAAAGGTATGGTGTACAAATAATAATTAAATATAAATTGAAAAGTGTACCAATATTGGGAATTCCTCATTTCTTGATTGGCTTTATATTAGTATTTCTTTCACATATGTAGAACTCTAATAAAGACTATTTGTATAATTTTGATTACTTCCCAATTTCTTTTTATCTGACTTTTTGAATGAATTTTTTTTAAATATCTGTATTTTAGAATATCAACAAGACTTTAATTTTTTTTTCAATTCTATCTATATCCTTATTAAGCATCATTGCTATATAATTACTGCACGTAAAAATTGATTGTAGCAATTCAAACTTGTTTTTTAACATAATTCTAAGCAATTTTAAAAAGTCTATTCACATTCTCTTTTTTTCAATGTTTTTAATAGAATTTGCTGCAACAACATTAAGATCTGGCAATTGAAATCGTTCTTCCTCTTATTTCTATTTTCATTATCAAATTCAATTACAAACTAAGTTACATCAATATTTAGATCTATTTTAACTAATGGCATTAGATCAGTTTGCCCTGTAGCCATATTTGATGTGTTAATTTTTTTTAACGGTTTAATATTTATTTTGTACAACATTCCTTGATGGGAATTCAAAAAAATTTGGAAAAAATTTAGTAAAAAATTAAAAAATATTTGTAATTATCTATGGACACTTTGGTGAAATAAAAATTTTATTTTGGTAAAAGAATAAAACACATTCGTATATGGATAAGGAAGAGTTAAGAGTAAGAGATAATTAATGTATTTAATTTAAGTATTTCTATAAAGAAAAAGTCACTTAGTCATTTTATTTATAGAATATAGTCTAATTAATAGTTTCTTAATTTTTATATAATATCAAATATCAAAAATCTTTAGATAAAAAGAATGGAGGGAGTGCATTTAATGGTTGAAGTTTGATCAATTTCTAGGCTAATCATTTTCTGGGATAATTTAAATCATGAATATACTTAGCACTTGGATAATTTTTTAGCATGTATATAATGGAGTGGGTGTCAAAAGTTTAATGTTGGTCATCTCATGGCTCTATGAAGATGACTCAAATGGAAACTTGAAACAACTGAAGACTCTCAAATCAACATCCCCAACAAAGAAAAGTTAAAGATGAAACTTTATATTGAAAAATTTATAGACTTTAAGACTTATTATTTACAGACTTCAAGACTTACTATCTTTTATCTTTAAATGTCTATATTTTGGAAGAAGCGGTTTAAATATCCTACAAAATGAAGTTCAAATGATAGTCATCAAGTCTCTCAGTCTAGCATGTGTTGCTTTATAGTTAACATTAAACTATTTTCAACACATTCAACCATTAGAGAAAGTTAAAAAATGTTTAAAACAACAATTAAATTTTTTTTTAAAAAAAAAAAGCCATATTTGATTTTTTGTAAGCATGAAGTTGTAGATTTTAAGTAGGTCTGATAAAATTAAATATAGATAAAATTTAAATATGCATAAAATATCCCATAAGAAAATAATATATTAGATATAAGTTATTCCAAACATATGTAATAACAACATAAAATATGGATTAAAACTTTTAGCATAAAATATCTGACTTGCTCTAACAAAATGCTATGCATCTAAATACCAACGTACGTCTAAAAACATATCTCAAATGGTGTTGTCAATTTCAAGTGAGATATCAACATCAAACACCCTATCCCATTATAAGAACAAAAAAATTTATTAATGTGTAAAAAAATGCATGCATATGTAGAACAATACTAACACTAGTGGTGCTCATTTTAACTTGGTGTAATGGTCGCGGTGGTCGTCATAGAGTTGAAAGTCAGTTAGATCGTTGAATCACTATTGTAGTTTTCTTTGATTATAGGACATCCATTTCTTGCTCAGCTTTTGTATGACATCATTCTGATCACAATCCTTTGTTACTTGAATATGCAAGCAGCCCTCGAAACTCCCCATCTATTTCTTTTTTTTTATTTTTTGCTTGCAAGCGATATGGACAACTTATGATGGGTTCCATGATTTTATAATATGCAATTGGCATTCCTCTTGCAACGCAGGTCGCCCTAGGCAAGTTTTGTATAATAAACTCAAAGGACTTCGACAGGCTTTGAGGGTTTGGAATAAAATAGTTTCGGGCACTTGGCAAATAATATTTCCATAGGAGAGGTAGCTCTACTGGATGTGCAATCTACAATTGCAAGTACAAGTTGGACTGATGAGCTACACGACAGAGAATTAGTTATTCATGCCACTTTAGATCTTCATCTAACCAAGTAAGAAATCTTCTTTATAGAGCAAAATTGAATTAGGTGTTTGCAGGCTGGGGATAAAAATACCTCTTTTTTTTATGGCTACCACATGCTGCGTAATTCACAACATGGGATACATCATCTGCAGATTGGGGATTCAGTTTCTAATGATCCGACTATAATTGAATCTCATATCATGGATTTTTATAGTAGTCTATTTCGCCAAGACCAGGTTGTTGCCTCCAACATTGCCACAATAAACGAGCTTATTCCTACTTCTGTTGCTACTACAGAAAATGATGAGCTCATTCAATGCCCTTCTCTATGTGAGATTAAAACCACAATTTTTTCAATGGACCCTTACAGCACCCTAGGCCCTGATGGCTTTACTAGGCTTCTCTATTATTTACATGGGGACATCATTCAACAAGACGTCTGTCGAGCGGTTCAAAGTTTTTTTTACACAGTTTATATTCTTCATGGTCTAAATTCCAACTTTATGGTTCTTTTTCCTAAGGCCACTGATGCAATTTCTATTGAACACAATAGCCTAATTGTTTTGACTAATTTTATTTTTAAAATTATTACCAAGACTTCTGTAGATATATTGTCTTATATTACTACCTAGATCATTTCTTGCAACTAGTTTGGCTTTCTCAAGAATCATTCGATTTTCGAGTGTATTGCAGTGGCTTCGGAAGGGGTCAATTTCAACCGCTGTTTGGAGGTAATATGGCCTTGAAAATTGATATCATGAAGGCTTTTGACACCATGGATTGAGGCTTTATTCTTGATGTTTTAGAAGCTTTTGTTTTTTCTTCGACTTTTCGAAGCTGTGTTTCCATCATTTTTCACTCTTTTCGGCTTTCAATTATGCTTAATAGTGCACCTAAAAGTTATTTCGCCGGTTCTAGAGGGGTTCGATAAGGTGATCCACTATCTCCTCTTCTCTTCTACATCGTGGAGGACTTCTTAAGTCGTTGGCTTAGTCACTTAATCAGCAACGACGTTCTTGCTCCAATGACTTACGGTCAAGGTTACTCATTCCTGACGTATTTTCCATATGCTGATGACATTTTGGTTTTCTACAAAGGAACTATTCGTAACATGCAGACTCTTAATAATGTTTTTTTCCCTTTATGGTGGGTTGTCAGGACAAACTGTCAACTGGGCAAAATCAAATATCTTTTTTGGCGCAGCTATTTCACCTCGACGTGCTTTACAATTACGAGGTATTGCTCATCCGAAGGAAAGAGCTCTTCCTTTTGTTTATCTCGAAGTACCTCTTTTTGTTGGGGCACCTAGGCATAAATGGCTTCAGCCAATAGCAGATAAGATAATTAATAAATTTAGCAAATGAAAGGGGGCTTCTCTTTCACTGGCGAGTCATCTCACTCTTATGCCTTCAGTGTTACAGAGCTCTTTACAACACTTATTCACGGTTTACAAATGGCCCAAAAGCCTTTTGCATCTAATGGAAAAATGCATTCGTAACTTTCTTTGGACTAGTTTTGTGGTAATAAGGAAAACTATGACAGTTCCTTGGTAGATTTGTTGCTTATCAGTCAAGGAGGAAGGTTGAGGTTTCAAGAACCTTGAAAATCTTTGCTATGCTTAGCATATTATCTTGGAACCTGATTTCTAATAGGGCTTTCTTTCCAATCTACTACGACAACATTTTTTATATGCTTTGGGGATTGCTAAAGAATCTTATCTGACTTTCTTTATTTCTAATAGGGCTTTCTTTCCAGTCTACTACGACAACATTTTTTATATGCTTTGGGGATTGCTAAAGAATCTTATCTGACTTCCTTTATTTGGTTGTTAATAAAAAATGTTAATGCCATGCTTCGTGCTTCAACAAAGTGTTTAATGGGCCATTATAGCCAGCTAAATTTTTGGACAATTGAATGGATAACACCTTCTATAGTTAATCAGTTGTGAATTCCACCATCCCAGCTCTGTCGGTTAACTTATTCAGTTTTGGATTTTTTTCATAATGGAGCTTGGGACTTACCAATTAATTTTGCATTAGTAAACCTTAACTCTAACCTGTGATATTCAATCTATTGCTGCCATTTTGGAGGATAAGGATGTTTGTGTTTGGGTTAATTCCGTAGATGGTAGTCTCTTAGTAAAGCGAATGTATTCATTCATTAGTACACATCAACTGAAGAAATCATAGAGCAATTTTATCTGAAAGGAATTTTTTCCTCTTTCTAGAGCAATGGTTTGCTGGCGAATGATTTATGATTATCTACCCACTGACGATGTTTCGCATAGGAAAGGTATTTATCTTGCGTCCATGTGTCGTCTATGTGTTAAGGTTGCTGAAGATATTGGCCACTTATTGGTGCATTGCTCTTTTGCTTTCACAATGTGGTAGGCTATTTCTTCACTTTTTGGAAAACTACTTTATTACAGGGGTAGCTTTCTAGACATATTTGCGAGTGCGATGGACCATAATTTCAGCACTAGGCTACTACCTTATGCAGCACTTCAGTCGTGACAAATGTCTTGTTGATTTGGTATACTCGTAACTTGGCTATTTTTGAGGACCAAGACCCTATCATTAGGAGTGAGTAAATAGACAGTTCGATCGATTTAGTTTGATTTTTTATTAAATTTTAATAAATTAAATTTTTTATATCTATAATCGAATCGAATCAAAATTTTTGAAAAAATTAAATTAACCGAACCGATTAAATCAAAATTTTTATATCTATAAATCGAACCGAACCGATCTTATAAAAAAGTTCAATTCAATTCGGTTTGTTTCAATTAAATTACATGTATTTTAAATTTGGTTCGATTCAAATTGGTTTGATTTATTTATTACTTCAGTTAATTTGGTTTTTTTGATTTTCTATCTAAAAAACAGAACCAAAAACTGAAAATTGAATTTTTTTAAAATTATAACCGAACAAACAAATTTTATTAAAAGATTAAACCGAATGGAACCAGCTCGGTTCGGTCCGGTTTTTGCTGACCCTTATCTGTCATGTTTCATGCTCTTCGCTTGCTTTGGAAGTACATTACAAAGTGTGACTTCTTTCAAACAGAAACTATGTTTAACATAATGGTCGAACTTCAATTATTTTGAAATCTTCACATTAGGGGCTGGCCTGCAGCAGCTCCAAAAATTATTGCTATTACTTGACAATCGTCTTCCTATTGTTAGATGAAGATCAATGCTGATGGCTCAGCTAATGGCACTCCAAGTGCTTCTGGTGCAGAGGGTGTTTTTCGCAATAGTTGTGGTTTTAACCATGGTGCCTTTACCTTTTTAATAAGTAGTTCTTATGCTTATATTGCAGAATTACAGGGCTACTATTTACGCTGTTAACAAAAGATGCAAGCTTAGGATTGAGGGACTTGTGGCTTGAATGTGACTCAATGTTTGTAGTCACTCTTTTTCGATCTCTTTCTAGAGAAGTTATATGGGAAGTTCGTCAACAAAGGTCGAATTGCTTGGATAAAATTTCTCAGATGAACTCTGTCATTTCACATATCTTTCACGAAGGAAATTTGGTTGCTAACAAGCTAGCTCGGTTAGGAGTTTTCGCAACAGATATTCAAGGGTGGAACACCGCTCTAAATTTTTATCAAAACTTGATCTATAATGATTATTTTGTTGGAGAAAATTATAGATTTCGATAGTTCTTTTTTGTCCCCTTTCCTATAGGGTTGTTAATTGTATTCAAACTCATTCTTTCTTTTTTTTTCTTTCAATAAGATTGGAGATCTATTAACATGATTTGGATGCTACAGTTGTGCCAACCTCGTTGGAATATCCTGGTGCATCTCTTGGTTTTTAGATCTCTTGCCACTTTTACTTAAAAAAAAATGTAGAAAATATATCATAATTGAATCAATAAAATACTCATTATGCATTAGAAGAACTTATATATGATTTGATTATATCTTCATCATCACTCATCCTCACAATAGTGAAAATAGGCCAGTTTTTCTCTATGTTATAATATGAAACCTCCTCTTGAAACAAAATTTTTTTTCCCACAAATTCATTCAACTCTTTTGAAAATGAATCAATATCACCTATCTGTGAATTTATTAGTATCCTCTAATAGTTAAAGTCAATTATAAAGAAAAATATTAGTCATGCATACATGAAATATTTTACCTTTGTTAATGATTCTCTTAGATCATAGGCAAATTTGTGTGAAACTTAAATAACTTCTTGATCTAACATGACCACTTATGCACTCTCGTTGTCATCAATTATTCGGACTTGGACCTTCTATCTATTTTAATTATTACCATAAAAGAATATTGTATCAACATGAATATTGATAATCAAATATTAAACATTTCAACATACTTTTACCAAAGCTTAGATTGGTACCTCAGTACAATGAACGTGACATATAATTCACATTTTTTGCAATAAAACTTTTTGTCATTAGCCTTTTTGACTTTAATGTCATCATCTTGATGAACTTTATTATCATCATCCATGTTGAATTTCCTGTTACATTTATTACATGATAGATAAAACTAATTGTGCTTCGTCTTAATACAAACTAATGTAGCTAGTGTAACACGATAAGTCACCTGAATAAGAATCACAATTAAAATAGACCAATATCATGAATATGTTTATACATTAAATGGAAAATTACAAGAAAACATAGACAAAATACCTTTCGAGTCTCACGTATCTCTTCTAAAGATTTGCTCTCATTCAAATGGAGGGATTCTTCTGTATTTTGACTGAGAAGTTTGTGTTGTTAGTTAAGTGAGCCTTTCAGTAGAATTATTATCTGCATCTTTACTAAGCCTGTTATCGTTTGTAAGTATTAGTATCTATTAAATATAAATATGTAGACTATTTTTTGTATATTATGATTAATAAAAACTCAGCCTATTCTTGAACTCTATCACTTCATCAATATCCCCATTTAGGAAAAAACGTATGCAAAATAATGAGTTGGATAAAGTAATGTCGCCTAATGAGAATGATGAAGTAACATTTCATAAATAAGACTGTTACAATTTCAGAATAAAACTTGAATGTGTTATTATTATTGTAAGATACAAACCCTTCTAATTTTTTATTTTTGCAAACTATATGATAAGAATGATAGGCACACTATGTCCTTTTGCCACATAACTCAGCTTGTTCAGCAAATTGGCCCCATAAAGTGCATTTCAGTTTTCTTTTCCTGTGTAGAAAAAAAGGTGAGAATAGATAGATATTCAAATTATAATTATGCAGCCAAATGGATTTTTGGCCAATAATAAAAACACTAACCCTAAATCGTCCAACTTAATGATCAGCCTCATAGATTCTTTTCCATTCCTTTCACTGACTTCAATTGTTCCAACAACCACTACTTCTCTAGAGTCTCCACTATTTTGTCCAACTCCAAAGTTGGTGATAACACGAAATTCACCTTCCACAATCAGTGAAGAAAATTTTTTAAGCAATGATTTCTTCATTGTTGCTTGGATCTTGTTAGCTTATAATAATATCAAGTCAATAGAATTTGTTAATTTAAGAGCCCAAATAAGCAACCGAAATATTATGTGACATATTATACAAGAATAATATGACATCTAACCTTTTCATCCATCAATGACATCTAACCTTTTCATCCATCAATATCATTTCAATACTCTTATCCTCATTAGGATTGTGGAAGCTCAACAATTTCCATATTTGGATTATTCTTATCTTGATCTTCCAAGTTTGCTTCAGCGATGTTATTTTCATCAATGAAATTGTATTTTAAAGTCATTTCTTTTCATTTCATAGAAATATAGCTATTAACATTCTCATATGTCAAAACCAAAACCAAAAGATTAAAGCAATGATCTACATGTATTTGAGAAGCTAAAACCAAAAGATTAAAGAAATCTGATCCTAGAATAAAAAAATCAAACTTTCTCGTATATCTTAAATTTTTTGAGTAGCCAAAACATATTATCTGGTGAGCAAACACTTTAGACTAAGTTGAATTGGTAACCAAACAGAGTTCGATTACTCACAGTGTGACCAAAATTATAATAAAATATACATACTTAATAAAATATAATAATAAACTTTGGGAACCAAACAGTAAAAAGAAAATGTTTAGGAACCAAACCTGCTTGTTAGGTAAGAACTAATGGAATTTAAATCCTATGTCTAATTCTTAATCGTTTGTAGAAGAAAAGAAGAATTATAAATAACAACGGAGGGTGGGTTATGAAGAAGCTAATTGCGTGTTTTTCAAGGTTACATGAAAATTTGGTGATTGTACAGGAAATTAATTAAGTTGATTATGTATTTTTCAAGGTTGAATAAAAAAATTAAGTGAATTATTATTTATATTTTTTAAAATTACATTGAAAAATAAAAAGGCCTATTAAAATATTTATTTTGAATAGCATATATTAGTTTGACCGAAAAATAAAGAATAGCATATATTATGTCAGTTAAAAAACGTTTAAGCAGAAAATAATTGAAAGAAAGATTATCATCGGTAAAATTATAGGAAAATATTAACATCAACTATTTTTATTTTAATAGATTAAAAAACAAAAGATAGCATAGATTTTATTTTTAGCATAGATTTTATTTTTCCTAACTTATTACGGATTCTATTGTTTTCTAAAAAATCAAATAATTAAATGTATTGTTTTCTAACCTAAATATTGTTCTCATTTTATAAAGACTCTATTATTTACTAACTTAAATATTATTCTTTTATACAACAATTCTAATAAAACCAAATATACTGTACATCAAATATAACTACACTCATTCAAGAAAAATAAAGTTATTGTGCAAATTAAAAATTGTTAATAAATATAAAATTACTTATGAAATTTATTTCAATAACTAATGCTTAAAAAATTGTTATATAAAAGTTTTATTTTTCCCGTTAGTTCAACATGACAAGAAGAAAAAGAATTTTCTATTAAAAAAAGTTTTACTACATTGATTTGCACGAATGTGAGATAGTAGAATATGTAATAGTAATTCAAAAAAGTTTTACTACATTAATTTGGACTAATGTGAGATAGTAGGCTGTGTAATAGTGAAATAAGTTGGTTTGCACGTATAATAAAATATTATTATTATCTAGTATAATATTTAATATATACTTTATTACATGTAGTTTAACATTTGTTCATTGGTGTTTAGCAAGTATTCAAATACTAAAAAAAGTGTTCGGTAAATATTAGAGATTAGTGTTAAATTTAAAAAATATAACTGAATGCTAAAATTTAATTTTTTCAGTGTTTTAGTTATAAAAATTGGCATTAGGATCTTTTTTTCTAGTATTGATCTTATATTTATCATTATACACATTTATATTGTATTTAAAATTAATTAAAATATAAAAATAATTATTTTTATTTTATAATACAGCCATACATTTCATCGCTAAATTATCAAACATTTTATATTTTTTGATCACTCATAGCTAATTGTTAATTGTTGACCGCTAACTACTAACCGTCATTGCTAAACCAAATAAACTATATATATACATATATATATATACTCCTACTATAATATTATTATTAATATTAATCGTGAACCCAAACATTATGTGGATGACTATAATAATAAACTTTAAATAAATTTTATATTTATTTTTATTAATTAATTAGTTAAATAAATAAAATTATTATATAAATAATAATTAAAATTTGAATATTATTTTATAAAAAGTTATTATCGAGTAAGTAAATAATAAAATAAATTTTTGAAAACTTAATGATTAAACAGAGTTAGTTATAATAAAGAATTTTCTATTAATTTATATTTTCAATTTTATGTGATAAAATTTTAAAATAAAATTTATTAAACTTGAATCAAGTAATTTCTAATAATCAACCAAACAAATAATATTAAGCATTTCATAATTAAAAATAAAATTAGTAGATAATTGTAAACTATACATATGTGTGTGTATCTGTGTGTGAGATAATTAAAAAAAAAAAGATTATTTAGTTATTCATACCTTCAATTTTGTGAGGAACAATTTTAAGTTTATTAAATTTGAACGAAGTAATTTCTAACAATTTAGGACATTATCTTTTGCTTTTATATACTAAGAATTTGAACAATCAATGAAATTAATTTACGTCTTAACTTTTTATTTAGAATCTTTATTTTTTAGATTTTTCAAATTTCATATTTGGAAATAATTTAAAATTTTTACTTTTAAAATTTTTCTAATTTTTATTTAGAATATATTGGCTTCCTATTTAAAATTTTTACATCTTAGGTTTTTTTAAATTTTTTATTTAGAATATTTTTATATAATTTTGACTTCCTATTTATAAGTTTTATTTTTTAGATTTTTTAATTTCTAATTTATGAATTTTTTTATTATGACAGTTGACTTTTCTCATTTCTTATTTAGAAATATTTTTTTAATATAATAATTTTTTATAACATAATGTAAAATAATGAAACATGATTGAATTATATATAATTATTTGACAAATGTCAAGCAATGGTTTAAAATTAATTTTTAGACTAAAATCAATAATATATGCTAGTTGTCAACTCGTCCGTTGCACGATATGATTATAATAATAAAATTTAAATAAATTTAATATTTATTTTTGTTAAATAATTAATTAATTAGTTAAATGATCAAACTTAATATATAAATAATAATTTAAATTTAATTATTATTTAATAAAATTATTATCAAGTAAATAAAATAGTAAACAAATTTTAAATTTTCTATTTATATAGAGTTAATTGTAACAAAAAATTATTTATTTCAAGAAAAAATTTATTAAACTTGAATGAGTAATTCTTGATAATCAATTAAACAACACTATCAAATATTTCACAATAAAAAATAAAATTAACAGATAATTACAAATTATATATACATTTATGATTCATACTTTTAATTTTGTATCACACAATTTTAAAAAAAAAATATTTATTGATTCATACTTTTAATTTTGTATCACACAATTTTAAAAAAAAATTATTAAACTTAAATAAAGTAATCTTTAATAATTTATAACACTATTATTTGTGCTTATATACTTAAAATTTTGAACCATCAATAGAATTATTTTAAATCTTAATTTTCATTTAGAATTTTATTTAGATTTTTCTAATTTCCTATTTAGAAGTAGTTTAGAATTTTTACTTTTTAGATTCTTTTAATTTTTTGTTCATAATATCTTGTCTTTTTATTTAAAATTTATTTTTTAGATTTTTTTAATTTTATATTTAAAGGTAGTTTACAATTTTTTTTTTTTGGATTTTTCTAATTTTATGTTTAGAATATTTTTATACAAGATATTGACTTTCTATTTAAAATTAAAAAAATTTTAATTTAGAAATTTTTTTATTATGCAATTGAGTTTTTTAATTTTTTATTTAGACATATATTTTAATATTGTAATTTTTATAATAATGTAAAATAATAACAAGTGATTATATTATACATAATCATTTAACGATAAATAATAATTTAAAATTAACTCAAATACTGAAATTAATAATATATATTGATTGATTAAAATATTTAAATATTTGGCTATGTGTATGTTGAGGATTATTATATTCATAAATTTGTATTATCTAATAATCCAGATTTTTACTCTATCCAGAAAAAAAAATTATAATTTTTTTCAATTCCTATTATTTAGCAGTTTCGTACAAAAATATCTTCTTTTTTTTTTTTTTTAATTTGGATACAATGGAGGGGACCAACCCCAAAGGAAAATAATTAAACTAGCACTTGTCGAGGCAAAGCAACACCAACCATGTCCTCCTTCAATGAGATCTATCAGACTACATGGTAATGGCCAGACACGATGCAAAACCCAATGGCACAGTCAACGCCAATCTGCAATCACATTACATTCCCTATAGACCGCATTACATTCCCTACAGACATGAACAATGTTAGCCACCCACTCCTGTACAAGAAGCCTTCTACAAGAATATACCAAGTTTGCATGAGATAACGGAGCCACCTTTTCACAATCAGAGAATCCACTTCCAGTACTACATGTCGATGACCACCTTCCCAAGCAGCACGTAAACCATGCCAAACAGCCCATAACTCAGCCTGAGTTGCTCTACACCATCCGATATTAACCATAATCCCATCCCTCCATCGGCCTTGATAATCACGTAGGACCGTTCCCCCTCCAGCCAATCCTGGGTTACCCTTGATACACCCATCTGTGTTGAGCTTGATCCAACCGTAGGCTGGAGGATCCCAACTCAAACAGCTTCGTTACCCTCCTCGTAGTCCCTACCAAACCGAACTTACTCCTATCAAAAGCCAACCTCGCTTGATCACAAGAGGAATGAGGTTGTGGAAATGGAGGTGTAGAAGAATATTTGAAGGCATGACAGACACAATTAACTGAAATATTTGTAAGAATTTTTTAGAATCTAATACATGAATTTAGAACATCATTCCTAATTAAGCGAAAGCAAAATTGTGTACATGTTTACGCAGTAAATTCAAAAGCGGAAGCAAGTTACATACCTCTTTACACGTTGGATCTCAAATTGTTCTGCTCCATTATTCGGAACACTGAAAATAGAACACTTGGATGATAGGTCAAAAGAGTTGAAAAAAGGGAGTTAAGTCTTTCTCTCTTTGACCTTCTCACAAGACGACTACCAATGGGTGTAACAACTAGGGTTTTTCAATATGAAGGCAGAATATGAGACTTAGTCTATTTATAATAGATTTTAACAGGTCCATCCATCACAAATTCATGTTAAAATAAGCCTACACTGACCGTCTTCCATATCGGTCCACAAAGGTGTCACAAGCTCATAATTCAATTGATCACATTTTAATTGGGCTTACCCTAATTCAATAAACTATATTATTCAGTCCGTTTTATGAATAATTAAAATAGACTTATAATTAATATTAGTCCACATAAAAATTCCAACATTCTCTCACTTAGACAATATTAATTATGACGTTTTCATGTTTTAAGAAAGAAAATATTTTTTGAAAACGACTCTCGGACTGAATACTTCAAACTCAAGTGTGGCCACACAATTTTAGAAAATATATAGTTTATTGATAAAATGACACCTCAAACTCAATCATGTCCACATTAAATTATCAATATCGGATCATGGCAGTAGTTATGCCCCTTATTGACATAGTACCAATTCATAGTCACAAATATTGACAACTTAACCAACCTAGATTCTGATATGGCAGTGTAGCTAGAAAATAGCGCCCACATGTGATCAATACACTATTTCTTGTCAGTCCTCCAAACATTTCTCTTTCACACATGCTCAAACGAGCAAGATAAATTTACAAGACTTTACAATATGGCTTTTATTTCCATTTGGAAATACACACACAATGTCTTAGCATTTGTTTCCAGAAACACTATTGGAAACTAGCACTGCTTAAGATAATCACACAAGTCTTAAGCATATTAACCACAATGTCTTAGCATTTGTTTCCAGAAACACAATTGGAAACCAGTTCTGCTTAAGATAATCACACCAGTCTTAATCATTTTAACCACAACTCATAGCATGCTATACATATATAATGTGCACATACACAAAACAAACAACTACAAAGCACTTAACTCATATAAATATGAATAAGCAATGTAGCAAAATTATTTAACTTAGACATTCAATCACAAACATAAAAAACTTCCACTAACCAAACACATCAAAAGACTCCACAACACCTATATCATAAACATGTTTCTTAAAAAACTATGGGTCTAAATCCTTTGGTTAGAGGATCATCTAACATTAAATCAGTACTAACTTACTGAATCTCAATGTCTCCTTTCTTTACTAAGTCTCTGACTACAAGATATTTAATCTTCATATGCTTAGAACTACTTGAACTTTTATTATTCTTAGAGAAGAACATAACAGTATTATTATCACAATGGATTCAAAGTGGTCTAGCAATATAATCAACCATAAGCAAATCAAAAATAAAATTCTTCAACCATATGGCTTGTGTACTAGCACCATAATAGGTAACAAACTCAGTTTGCATAGTAAAAAATGTCGTAAGTGTTTGTTTAACATTTTTCCATGAAATAGCACCACCGGCAAGCATACAAAATATAACATAAAGTGGATTTCATATCATCTTGACAGCCTGCAAAATCAAAGTCTGAATACCCGACCAATTCAAGATCATCTACACGCCTATAAACCAACGTATAATCCTTTGTCTTTTGCAAGTATCTCATCACCTTCTTAGCAGCTACCCAATGATCTCAACTAGGATTAGAAAGATATCGACCTAGAACACTAACAATGTATGCAATATCTGGTCTTGTACACACGTAGGCGTACATCAAGCTGCCAACTGCACTTGCATCAGGATATTAATCGTGGTTTGCCTTTCTATATCAGTTTTAGGGCACTGCGCCTTACTGAATTTATCTCCTTTCACCACAGAAGTATCACCACCTTTACAAGATTACATATTGAATTTACTGAATACATAATCAATATAAGCCCTTTGAGAAAGACTTTATAAATGATTAGATCGTTCATGGAGAATCTTAATACCCATGACAAAAGATGCTTCTCTAAGTTCTTTCATATTAAAAAGTCTTAGAGAGCAACTATTTTGGTCTCACAAATCATCTCCACGTCATTACTGGCCAATAAAATATCATCAACATAAAGAACAAGAAATATAAATTTACACCCACTAATCTTATGGTAAATACATTGATCAATCTTATTCTCTGTGAAACTAAGTGAAGTAACTATCTCATCAAATTTAAGATACCATTGACGAGAAGCTTGTTTAAGACCATAAATAGATTTCTTCAGTTTACAAACTAAATATTCTTTACCACTTTCATTAAAACCCTCATGTTGCACCATTTAAACTTACTCACCCAAATCACCATTTAAGAATGTCGTCTTGACATCCATTTGATGCAATTTTAAATCAAAATGAGCAACCAATGCCATAATTATTTTAAAGGAATCTTTAGAGGAAAACATGGGAAAAAGTCTCATTATAGTCAACACTTTCACACTATGTAAACCCCTTAGCAACCAATCTAGCTTTAAACTTCTCAACCTTTCCTTTAGAATCCTTCTTAGGTTTGTATACCCATTTGTAACCTATGGGTTTATTATTAGAAGAAAGTTTCACTAGTTCCCAAACTCTGTTATGACTCATTGATGTCATCTCATCTTTCATAGCATCAATCCAGAATTCAAAGCAAACACTATTTACAGCCTCATCATAAGATACATGATCAATAATATGACCTATATTATAATCATCCGGAATTGTTGACCTTCTCGCCCTAACAGACCTTCTAACAGGTAATGGTTCAGCTATAACAGGCTTCAGAGGATTGTCAACAGGAGAAGGAAGATCTATTGCACCCTCACCACCACCACCTACTTGAACAGGAACCCTTATAATCCTGTCATGTGATAACGATAAAGGAATGGTTGCAATTTCGTTATGAACACTATGAACAGGCGGTTGAGAAATGTTCAAATCAGCAATATCCATCTCAAAAAAAAAAAATTTGCAGTCATGGATTTTACAATCCTAGTGTCATGTGTAGGACAATAAAACTTGTATCCTTTAAAATGGGTTGAGTACCCTATAAAGTAACAACATGTAGTTTTTGAGTCAATCTTTTTCTCATTTGGATTATATATTCTAACATCAGTAGGACAACCCCAAACACAAAAATGGCTCAAGCTAGGTTGTCTCCCAGTCCACAACTCAAAATGTGTTTTAGGTACGGATTTGTTAGGAACACGGTTCAGAATATAAATGACAGTTTTAATAGCCTCACCCCATAAGAATTCGGGTAAGTTGGACCGACTCATCATGCTCCTCATCATATCTTTCAAGGTACGATTGCGTCTTTCAATGATACCATTTTGTTTAGGACTACCAGGCGTGGTATATTGAGCAACTATTCCATATTCTTGCAAATATTTGGCAAACTCTTCCATATGTTGCCTAGTCTCATTATATTTGCCATAATATTCACCCCACGGTCAAACATCACAATTTTAATGACATTTTCCTAATTGTTTCTCAACCTCGATTTTGAAAATTCTAAACATCTCAATAGCATCTGATTTCTCTTTTATCAAGTATAAATAACCATAGTGAGAAAAATCATCAATAAAAATAATAAAATATTTATTGCCACAAATAGTAGGTGAATAAGGTCCACTAATATCAGTATGAATAATCTCTAGAAGATCTGAACTTCTATTAGCAATTTTCTTTTATCCTTAGTCAATTTACCTCTTATACAATCTACACAAACATTTAGATTCTCAAAATCAAGAGAAGGAAGAATATCATCTTTCACTAGTCTTCCAATTCTTTCTTTAGATATATGACCTAAACATTTGTGCCATAATGAATAAGATTTTTCTTTAATTAAGGATCGTTTGGCCATAACGTTGGCTTCATAATTTCTCGCATCATCCAAACACAGTATATATAAATTATCGAACAAAACACATTCATTGATCAATTTGGAATCTAAAAACATATTGGCTCTTCCACTACCAATAACAAAATGATATCCAATTTTATCCAAAATAGAAACAGAAACCAAATTTCTCCTCAAATATGGAACATAAAAGGTGTTCTCCAAAATTGGACAAAATTCAGACTCCAATATTAAGCTGATATACAATCTCATCATAAATCAATTTTTAGACCCCTAAGTTTGGTTTGAAGGTGAACCAGATTTAGAATATAATCCCTTACACTCCCACTATGGTTGCACTTCATACTAGTCAACTGACTCATAAGGGTTCCAGCCTCAACCTTATCGGATGCAAAGTACCTATCTTCTATAGCAGCAATGAAAACTTTCACAGTAACATCAGTGGGCAAACTATTCCTAAGGTATTCATGAATAGTTTCTCTCATAGCCACAAAACTAAAATGATTAGATATCTCCCACTTGATAAGTAATTCATTTTTCTTCAATATTACTCTCTTAGGTGGGTTTAGCAGGCTCATCATCACAAAGAGCATATTCTATCTCACTCATTCCCAAGACAAACTGAATGTCCTATTTTCACCTCTTAAAGTTTGTGCTAGTCAAGAGTTCAACAGTTGCAGTACTATTATTGAGACTAAAAGAGACTGTTTGAGCAAAACAAAAGCATGTATTAGAATTCAACTATACACAAAATAAATTTGCAATTTACACAATCTAGAAAATTATGGCATCACTATATATTCATATTTGGGCAGAACATACACATGCAATAGAATTTCTAGTTATGAAGCACACAACTGAGATCTCACTAGTTTCAAGAAATACATCCCCTTTGGGCAGATAGACTCTCTAGACTAATACACCTCTAAGCACAAAAAGCTTCATCTCAACAAGCCCTCCCAAAATCAATGCATCTAATAACCCCCTTTGGGCAGGTTATTATATACATTAATTTGGAATTTTCATTTCAACTCAACAAGTCCTCCCAAAATTAATGTATCTAATGACCCTCTTTGGGCAGGTTATTATATACATTAATTTAGAATTTTCTCTTTATCTCAATAAGCTCTCCCAAAATCAATGCATCTAATAACCCCCTTTGGGCAGGTTATTATATACATTGATTTGGAATTATCTTTTTGCAAGAATTAAAAATAACTTTACAAAATTTCAATGGATATCTCACTTTGGTGGTAACTCTCATATCAACCCATAAAATTACTTTTAATTAGAGATTTATAATAGCCCAATTAAAATACATACTAAACACAAATATATATTTCAAAAGGATACACAAGGTACTAAATATAAAATACCTCAATTTTAAGCACACAATTATTTATTCATATATGTGCAAAACAAATATTTATTGTCTATTTATTTAATTCTTTATCACAAGGTCAATGTCACTAAATAATAAATAGACAATCAATTATATATATGTGTGTGTGTGTGTGTGTGTGTGTGTGTGTATATATATATATATATATATATAAAGCATGTCATGGTGAATATAAGTTAGTAATCTACAAATATCAGTCTGCATAGTACAATGACAAGATGTCCACTTGGCTCGGTTGGGTAAGTTGCTTATTTGAAAGGGATGCAGTCGTGGGTTCGAAACCCACGGCGCGCAGCCCACTCTCCCTTTTATCTGCCTTTTTTTTTTTTGTTACAGACCCAATTGTCACCGGAACACCCATCACCCCATCACCGATTTCTCTTGGCAACATTAACCCCATCAACAAACCAAGAACAAGCAATCACACACAAACAAGAATCATGGTTTAACACATCGTTTTCCCTTTGTGTTTCATCACAGAATCTTCATCAGCAAGAACACGGTGTCGATCCGTTTGGCCGATTGTGTTTGCGCAAAATCAACACCATCAACGCAAACCCATAAGAGCAAAGCACAACAAATTCATTCTTCAATATCATGAACACCAAAAAACATAATCACAAAAGGGAAAAAAATTCAATCCATCGGTCTTGGCAAGCCGATTTGTGAGCAAGATCGGGAAAAAAAAAGGACAAACCAGGGCATTCAAGTCGGCATCCAAAACCGAGGATGTGAGGGCCGATTGGGATTCTGTTTGGTTTTGGTTTTATGTGCGTTGCGGAGAGAAGGGACAGAAAAAAAAAAAAGTTTTGCAAAAAAGGGAGAGATTATAACAGCGAGTCTTGAACCCCCAACCTCTATATACCCCAACCGCCTCATCAACCATCCGCGGTAAGCAGATAAGTTATTACAGTAGGGACAAATAAATATATAACAGATCCATACAACAACATCAATTGTCAAAATAATTTTTTTTTTGTTATTATCAATACAAAATGTCTAGGGTTCTAAATCATGTATCACTTACAAGCTCTGATACCAATTGTTAGAATTTTTCAGGATCTAGTACATGAATTTAGAACACCAATCATAATTAAGCGAAAGTAAAATTGCATACATGTTTGCGCAGTAGATCCAAAAGCGAAAGCAAGTTGCATACCTCTTTACGCGTTGGATCCCAAATTGTTCCGCTCCATTATTCTGAACACTGAAAATAGAACACTCGGATGATAGGTCAGAAGAGTTGAAAAAAGGGAGCTAAGTCTTCCTCTTCTTAATCTTCTCACAAAACAGCTACCAATGGGTGTAACAACTAGGATTTTTCAATATGAAGGCTGGAGAGGGGACTTAGCCTATTTATAATAGATTTTAACAGGCTCACTCATCACAGATCCATGTTAAAATAGGTCTACATTGACCGTCTTCCATATCGGTCCACAAAGGTGTCACAAACTCATAACTCAATTGATCACATTTTAATTGGGCTTACCCAAAATCAATAAATTATATTATTCAATCCGTTTTATAAATAATTAAAATAAAATTATAATTAATATTAGCCCAAATAAAAATTCTTACAATATTAGCATCTCCAGTTCTTAGTATGTACACTCGATAGAGAAGACAAATAGGATGGGATATTGGTACAAAAATATCTTCATTTAATTCAATTTTAAGGTGAACTAAGGGTAAGGGTAACTTTGTAATATTATCGAAAATATGTCTTCTTCTTTTTTTTAATCTATAAATGTCCCTCCCCATGCACCCCGTTATATATTAAAAAAAAAAAAAAAGAGTGGTTCAATTATGAGAGTCATTAATAGTTTAAAATAAAAAAAAACTATTCGATAAAGTCCAAGAAATTATATACTAAGAAAGACAAAATACAAATTCTATTATGACATGTTTTGTTGTAAATGAACGCTTTTTTTTTTTTTTTTTTTAAACAGTATGAGATAACCGAAGGGCGTATTATTTACTTTTTTTGAAAAACAAAAAAAATCTATGTTTTTAGGATCTAATCATCTGTATGAATCTGGTGAATATTTCCTCTCGGCTGCTATCACACCTAAATCTTTTTCCTTGTTGTTCTTGTCTAAATGTCGTTCTAGGGTTACCTGGGATCTGTAAGCTCTTTTTCTTTCACTTTCTCTCTTTTAATTTTTGGTTTTCTCGTGGTAAAAAGATTTTGTGTTCTTGTTTCGCTTTAATTCTTGAAACCCATGTTGCATGTTCTTTGGTTTCATTGATCTTTATATGTAATTTGGGCTGATAATCTTTTTCGCCATTGTTTTCTTATTTCCTGATAATACGTGATGTTCATGCTTATTCTATTGATTTGGCTTCAATTATCATTTTTTTAATCGCTTTTTCTTTGTTGTTTGCGATAATCTTTGGAACCCGTGTTGTTTTCGTGGTGATGTGGCTAATCTATTAGATAATTAATTATGTTTTTGTCGTGGAACTTCGAATTGGTTTGATGGGTTCTTGGGGTTAGTTGTTTTTCATTGCGAAATTATTTGTAATTTCTTGTTTTGTTCAGTGCAGGAAGAAATATTGTTGTTGAATCTTGATCTTGAAGCACCTTTTAAGAAAAGATGTTTAGTTACTTCAGGGCTTTATATGAAGACAATATGACTTCTAGTGGTGAAAATTTGGTCACTGCTATAGTGCCTTTGCTGAAACTTCTCTCCCTTATTATTATAGGATTGATTCTTGCACACCCAAAAACCAAAATCATCCCTAGAGCAACTTTTAAACTCCTAAGCAAGCTAGTTTTTGCCCTATTCTTGCCCTGCCTAATCTTTACTGAGCTTGGTGAAAACATTACACTTGAGAACATTGCTCGTTGGTGGTTTATCCCTGTTAATGTATTGGTTAGTACAACCATTGGTTTCGCCCTTGGGATATTAGTTGTGGCTATATGTCGCCCTCCGCCAGAGTTTAGTCGGTTCACCATTATCATGACTGCCTTTGGCAATACTGGAAACCTTCCTCTAGCGATTGTTGGATCAGTTTGTCATACTAAAGATAGCCCATTTGGACTTGATTGCCACTCAAGGGGAGTGGCTTATGTGTCATTTTCCCAATGGGTTGCTGTAATTTTGGTTTATACTCTGGTTTATCATATGATGGAGCCACCATTGCAGTATTACGAGGTTGTTGAGGAAGGGTCTGAGATTGAGGAACTGCAACCAGCTAGTGATGATGTCAGTAGACCTCTTCTTATAGAAGCTGAATGGCCAGGCATTGAGGATAAAGAAACCGAACATGCCAAGACTCCTTTCATTGCTAGGATTTTTAATGGCGTCTCATCCCTTTCGCAGAGCAATTTTCCAGATGTTGATCTCTCTGGAGAGAGTAATGCAACCAGTCCTAGGTCCATCAGATGTTTAGCTGAGCCTAGAGTTGTGAGGAAAATCAGAATTGTTGCGGAACAAACTCCCATACAGCACATACTTCAACCTCCAACTATTGCTTCTCTGTTAGCTATCGCTATTGGGATGATACCTCAGCTAAAGGCTTTGGTCTTTGGATATGATGCTCCATTATCTTTTGTCAATGATAGTTTAGAGATTTTAGGTGGTGCTATGGTGCCTTTTGTGATGCTCATGCTTGGAGGCATGCTTGCTGAGGGACCAAGCAAATCTACACTTGGTCTTCGAACCACAATTGGGATATCTGTAGCAAGGCTTTTGGTGCTTCCTCTTCTGGGAATCGGTGTTGTAGCATTGGCTGATAAGCTTAATTTTCTTGTAAAAGGCGATGCGATGTACAGATTCGTGCTCTTGTTACAGTACACAACACCAAGCGCCATTTTATTGGGGGCAATTGCCAGTCTGAGGGGTTATGCATTGAGGGAGGCTTCTTCACTTCTCTTCTGGCAGCATACCTTCGCTCTATTCTCCCTTTCCTTCTATATTGTGATATACTTCAAATTACTAACTTACATTTGAGGTTTTCCTATTCTCTTACTGGCCTCAAAGTATTGTTAGTGCAGTTTGTCAGCAGGCAAAATGCCATCATATTTCTGCTGTAAGGCATCCGTTGCAGCATATCACTTCAAATATTGTGGATTCTTTTATTTGCTCTATATTAATCTACCGAGTAATGGTGATGATAATGAATAGCGCTACCCTGCAAGAATATTCTGTATAATGACCCTGTGATTCTTTTTCTGTAGACAAGGAATTTGTTAGCACCATGTTCAGGATTCACGTTTGTGGTGACCGATAAATGATTATGATGTTTCTGCAATTTATCCTTTTGGCAATGGTATTTCTGAGGACAAGTTAAATACAAATAACAGTTGCCCTAATCCTAATTGGAAACACCTTTTGTTTGGCCTTCGACGCTAACAAAACAGCAGGATGAAGAGATATTTCACAGTTACATTACATAGCATAGCATTAATGCATATCATGCAGTATCCAACTGAAGTTACTGAAAACAGGACTTGCAATGAGTTTAGGACACCACTAAACCGACAGGAAATTTCTATCTCACTAATCATCACGGTATAGGAAGCTACAATATGATATGGATTCCAAGCACTTCAAGCTCTAATTCAGCCTAATTGGTTTTCTTTTATGAGCAGAGAGTAGAGATTTATCAATGTTTGGATTATTATAATTTATATAAGCTGATGATTGATATTTTCTTTCGAAAGCTGGACCATTAGTAGGCCTAATAATGCAACTTGTTGAGGAGCCCAACATTCCTTCTATCTGTAGTTTGAGGCCATGTTAGTCAAAGTTCTTTCTTCCTTTCTTTTTATGCACAAAAAACAGATAAGTCTCATGCATCACCACTTCAAAATAATTAATTTCATAATTTTTAACTACATTCCAGTAGTAAATCTGCATGTTCCGCAAGTTATAATTTTATAAAACAATAACATATAAGTAATTCAACATCAATAAAAAAAATTAAATCTAAATAGGATTCAATTCTTCTCTTTTTGTTTCCTTCCCTCTTCTCCTCTTTTTCTCTTTGGTTCAATTTTTTTTTTTTTTCTCTTTGTATATTAATTTGGACTACCGCATTTACTCTTTTAATAGAAGATATTCACTTTTTTTCCTCTTCTATAGTTTATTTCTGTTTTTCTAAAATAAAATTCAGATTTGACTGAGGTTAAAGCTTATATCTAATTAATCTAAATCCTTTTAGATATAGATCTATCTGTATAATTTTTATTATTCTATTTTTCTATTAAGGGATTTACTAAATCATCCTCTATGAAGAACATAAATATATGTTCTTCTTAAGAGGAGTTTTATTTTATATACTCTTTTGAGCTATATAGATGTTTTAGACAATATATTTCAATTTTTTCAAATGTTTAGGTTATCGAATTTATTGAAAGATAGTGAAGTCAAACTGTAATTGATAATAATCACTGAGTAAAGCATGCATATTTGGAAATCCCTTGCACTATTAGCACTATTAAATATTATACCGCAACTATGGCGTTTGGGTCTCCTATCTTAAGGAATTTTAATTTTTCTTTCTTTTTTGGAAAAATTCTTTAAATATCATATATAATCAATATACCTATTTTATAGTTTATAATTAAATAGTAGTGTGACATGGTAAAATAACAAAGCTATTAATATTTTATTTGTTAAATTCTTAGCTTGATACTAGATAGTCAATTGTTTAATATATACGTATATTTGATGTTGGTGGGTTTATGGAGATTAACAGTATGGTAGAAATGCTAAAAATAGTAAACTAAGCAAAATAAATAGATAAACACTATCAACTCGAAACAAAGCCTTTCAAAGAAAAAGAAAAAGAAAGTCCCTAATATTATTTTTTATATAGCTATTTGTGTAAATGAGTTATATATATATATATATATATATATATATATATATATATATATATATATATATAACTAATTTAGTGTATGGTAAAAAAATTTAATTACCATGAAATATTCAATGGAGTTAAAGCATTCATTTGATGCAGATTGCTTGCTAACATGATGCAAACAAACCCAATTGGCCCATTGAAGATAATGTTTGGAGCATGGAACTTAAAACCCAAAGTTGGTGCATAGAGCAAATTAGAAGATGTTTGAAACTTAGACTTTAAATGGAGCAATTAGTTTGACCCAATGGAGCCTAACATGAGGAGGTAACAAAGGCCCAAATCATTCGGTCAAGACAAGATTAAAGAGTTCATAATGTGTTTTTAAGGAGATAAAGCCCATAACAAAGCCCAAAGTTAAAGATATGATCAATATATGCTTAGTTGGCATTATCTTTCTGCTCTCTTTAGGATTACTCCTTATTGGTAGAATTCTTTTTCTCCTTTTTGGATTAGAATTTCTTTATTAGTGTTTTATGTTTGTAAGCAGCTGAGAAATATTTTCTTTAGATTTTACCTTGTGAAGGCAAAATATCATATGGACCAATCACAGAACCTTCTTTTATTGCTTAATTCATTAGAAAACCTTATTTACCATGTTTTTAGGTGGCTAAAACTCTTATAGCCAAATTTACACATAGGAACTTAGGGTTTTGTTTCTTTATTTCAGTGGTTAAGGTTTCAAGTTTGTAAAGCTATATATATGTCATATTACCCCAAGCAATAAAGGTAGATTATTATCCTTTTAGCTTAATTGTTGTGTAAGAGTTTGTTCTCTTTCTTGAGTTCTTGATAGAAATTGTTGAAATTGTTAGCTGGATTTCTTAATAACTTTATTGTTTGGGGCATAACCATTTTTAACTCTGATACCAAGTGATATGAACAAGGTTAGATTGATTCTTTACCCGTATATTTTCGCACAAGTCCCAAGTTTAATTTAAAGATAAAAAAAAAGATAAATCATTAAATCTAAACTAGATCTCTAGAAAACTTATTTTTAGCAACTTGGAATATATGATTTAAGTTTTGTTAGTCTCAATCTTAAATTAACTAAGTAATTCAAGACCTAAATTAAATGAGTTCTGTGAAATTAACAAGTTTATTCAATAATCTCACTAAATCCACTCAAGAACTCAAGAAGAGAATCAATTTCACAGGATTTTAAACAAAAATATTTGATATTTTATTGATGGCCAAATAGGGGGCTTAAATACCTTTTATAAATGTTAAGAAAACCCTAAAAAACCCTTTCTAATTCAGCCTTACAAGTTTTGATCGAATTTACAAGTCCTAATCCTATTAGGATAAGCTAATCTCACTCACACATAAAGACTTAAAAGAAATAATCCAATTGGTTGCTAAGATCTAGCCTAACTAACTTCTAGTATTAAAACATCTTATTTTAAGGTTTGTTACAAAAGTAAATAACTAATTAAAGAATCCTAACTAAAAGAAACATGGTATTTGGCCAAAAAGGAGAATTCCTTATGGCATTAGAAAGATAATGTCAACTAAGCAAATCTGACATGGATCTTTGTCTTTTGGGCTTGTCTTCATGTTTTGGAATCAATCCAATCTTATTCACTTTCTCCATGCTCTAAAGTAGGTAAATTAGAAGATGCTTAGAACTGGGACTTTAAACGGAGCAATTAGCTTGACCTAATGGAGCCAACATGATGAGGCAATAAAGGCCTAAAATATTCGACCAAGACAAGATTAAGGGTCCAAAATGTGTTCTTAAGGAGATAAAGTCCATAACAAAGCCCAAAGTCAAAGATATGATTAAGATTTGCTTAGCTGACATCGTCTTTCTATTCTCTTTAGGATTATTTCTTATTGGCAGAATTCTTCTTCTCCTTTTTGGATTAGGATTTCTTTATTAGTGTTTTGTATTTGTAAACAACTAAAAAAGATTTTATTTAGATATTATCTTATGAATGTAGAATACCATGTGGACCAATCACAAAACCTTCTTTTGTTGTTTAATTAAGAAACCTTATTCAGCATGTTTTTAGGTGACCAAAACTCCTATGGCCGAATTTACCCTTAAGAATTTAGGGTTTTGCTTCTTTATTTCAGTAGTTAGGATTTCAAGTTTGTAAGGATATATATATGCCATATTACCCCAAGCAATAAAGGTAGATGATTATTTTTTTGGCTTAATTATTGTGTGAGAGTTTGTTCTCTTTCTTGAGTTCTTGATAGAACTCAGTGAAGTTGTTAGGTGGATTTCTTAATCACTATGCAAAATTAATTAATTCTAGACTTAAATTGGCTTTAGTTAATTTAGGTTGAGAATTGACAACATTTAGATCTTTATAATCATATTGTTAGAAACAAGTTTTTTAGATGTCTAATTGGGGTTTAGAGTTTTTTAAGCTTGATTCTTGAAACGATCCTTGGCAATTCAATTAAAACATACAGATTTAGAATTTCAATCATCCCTTACACGTATCATAACATCCAACAATATGATATCTTTAGTGAGATCATTTAATTTTACCTCATTAAAATTTGTGAAACAAACAAATATAAAAATCACACAATTATCATTCATAAATAAATTTAAAATTAAAACAAAATAACATTAATTAATAATGAATTCATGAAAAGGAAATTTTTCATTACTTGTTTCTCTAAATAGCCAATCTTTTGTACAAATAAGTGCTTGAACAATTTCTGGCTTGAGTGAATTGCAATATTTTTCAAGAACTCAACTACCACTACTAAAAGTAGACTCAAATACAACTGTAGAAATAGGAATACCTAAAATATCACGAGCCATGGAAGCAAGCTCTGGATGCCTAAATTGATTAGCTTTTCAAAGTACTAAAATATCCAAATTTGTGGTCTTTTCATCCCTCGCCTCATCTAAATATTGTTTAAATTGTGTCTTTTGGTTAAAATAACCAAAATCCTTACTTTGAAAGTGGTTGAAGTCCAATCAAGTATTAATAAAATATTCATTAATAAATCAATAAGTGTATGAACTAAAAGATAACAACTATAGTGAAATTATTACCTTAAATCTTTTTGTTATCCTTGTAATGTGTGAAGTTCCATCAATATCTTATTAAGAAAACTTGTTTGAAGTTAGTTAACAATTGTAGCATACTCATTAAAGGTTGAAAACAACTTGTCATGCACATTCTGAAATTCAAATTAATTGTTGCCATAGATTTGCTCATAACTCCAATCTACAAAATCTATTTTATATTAAGGATCCAATATCACAGTCATGGCTAAGACTAAGCTAAATTCATACCAATATTTTTGTCATCATAAACAACCACTCCTCTAATAGAAATTCTTTCATTCTTCCTCCCATCCACTCCTTTAGAACTTTTTCATTCTTCTCACGTTATGAACTATAAAACTCTTTCATTCTTCCTCTTACTATCCAAGTCTACAATTCTCCTTATGTAGAACTCTATCCTTCTTCCTCTCATTATGAACATCTTAATAAATGAACCCTTCTTTCATCCATAAACCAATATACACCTAACTGTAAGTGCCATCATCGAAGTGCCCGCATGAGGGCCTTGGCACCAGCAAATAGACATCTATGCCTGAGCTTGGTCACTAATATGCCTAGGTGCAAGCAGGCTTAGGCATTTACGCCTTAGTCTTGGTTTAGGCACCTAGGTTTGGGTGCAGGCTTGCCACTTTGCTCTTATAAAATTGATAAGGCTATTAAGGGTTATTGTTATATATATATATATAGAGAGAGAGAGAGAGCAGGCGTCTATGCCTGAGCATGGGTACTAATACACCTAGGTGCAAGCACGCTCAAACGCCTACGCCTTAGTTTTGGGTTATGCTCCTTAGCCTTGGGTCATGCTCCTTAGCCCGGGCGCATGCTTGCCACTTTACTCTTATAGAATTGACAAAATTATTAAGGGTGTTAGTATTGTTGTTATTATTATTATATATTGAAAAATATTTATTGTATTTTTTATAAAAATAAATCTGAATATATTATTATTGTTGTTATCCCTTCCTTTCATGAAATAAATACATACTATTACTATCATTGCTTGTGGCCACTTGATTATTTACCATACAATTCATATATATATATATATATATATAAAATAAATCTTTATTTTGTACTCAAACGTATTGCATGTGCATGTAACTCTTTTATATAATTTTCATCTTATTATTTTACAAATTTTTAATGTTTTAAATTTTAAACATCTTTTTTGACTTCTTATATAGTAAATTATTTCGCTAAATTATGAATGTCAACTCTTTTTATTAAAAGAGCTCCCATGCGGGGGCAATATAGATATATGAAAATTATTTATACGTATGATAAGGGTTTAACTATAAATCAATGACAGAATTTGTAATTTAATTTTTAATTTCAAAATGATCAGAAAGATTTAGTTTAGTGGGCTTAAAGTTTGATCTATTGATAACAAGACCTTTTTATCTTTCTTTATCTAATGGATTTGAATGCTTTATAAGGCTTTGGGCTTTTTATCCCATTCTACACTTATCCAAGATCTTATTGCATGACAGTAAATCAATGGCTCACAAACCATCACTATCCACTATAAATACTAGTCATAAGCCATGCTTCCAAAATGAGTATAATAATATATTTTTAAATAAAATTTTAATTTTTAATTGATTAATTAATTATTATTTTACTAAAAATTATTATCAAGTAAAGAAAATTATAAAATAATTTTTAAAAATCTGTAAAATATGCGTGGAGGTAATTGTAACAAAAAATTGTCTATTAATTTATACGTTCAATTTTATATGATATAATTTTAAGAGAAAATTTATTAAATTTAAATAAAGTATTTTATGATAATCAATCAAATAAATAATATTAAATATTTTATAATCAAAAATAAATTAATAGATAATTTTAAATTATAAATACATAGATGAGGTAATTATAACAAAAAAATTGTCTCTTGATTTGTATTTTTAACCTTATTTAATATAGTTTTAAGAGAAATTTTATTAAATTTGAACAAAATAATTTCTAACAATTATTGCATCGTTTTTAGCTTTCATATACTTAGAATTTTAAACAATCAATTGAATTAATTGAAATCTTAACTTTCTTTTTATAATTATTACTTTTTAGACTTTTCTAATTTTTTTATTTAAAATTTCTATTTTTAGAATTTTTAATTTTCTATTTATAAATTTTTCGTTATATGATTTTAAGTTTTCTTTTTGAAATTTTTACTGTTTAGAATTTTAATTTCTTAATTAGACAATTAATTTTTCTAATTTTATTTAGAATGTTTTTGATATAGCAGTTTTCAATAATAAATATAAAATATAAAAAAATAATACATGGCTATCTTATATGCAATTGTTTGATACGTGATAAATAATTAATAAAATTAATTTTAAAATTGAATTTAATATTATATATTGATTCATATTCTTTTATACAAGAGGCTTTTTGACTCATTTTTTAATGAACCTTTTCTCTCTCTAGTTTTTCTCACTAAACTTTTCCAATTCTTTTATAATAACATCAGATGGTCAGTATGGTTTCCAATTCAAAGTAACAATTGGATTCTGGCACTAATTTTTCTATTCAAAAATAAATTTATTAATTAACTTTTTTTTCTCCTTCACATACGTTTTTATCCTTTTTTTTTATGTTATTTTATTTATTTATCTTTATTCTGATATTTGTTAAATTTGATAATCACATAGAATAAAAATTTTATATCTAAACTAAACTTTTGTAAATTAAGAACATTTGAATCGATTAAAAAAAAATTAATGTCACGTATCTGTGATTAAAGTTATATAAATAATGTTTCAATTTTAATATTATCTAAGCAAGCAGGAGGAACCTTCTTATCCTAATCCCAGCTAAAGGTTGCGAAAATCAAAACATGGATAAGTGGGTATCAAATTGCGTGGATTGATTAGCATCTCTTGGCACGTTTAAACCGTGCCACTGGCAATGCCATACCGATTCCACACGTGGCAGCTTGGTCTTAAGTCTGATATTGTGAGGTTGCTTTTCCATTACTCCTCAATTTGTTCAACTTGAATTTCCCAACCCATGACCGTTTTAGTCCTATCCTCCATGCAGTAATTCAATGTTTTTTAAATTGGATTTGAGTACCTTGATTTGATTAGTTTGAATAATTTAATTTAATAATGAATTTTTAAATTTTTTAAAAAACATAAAAATAATATTTGAAAATTAAAAAAATATAATATAATAAAATAACACAGAATATTTAAATTTTAAGCGAACATAATATAATATTTAAAAAATTTATTTTTTATGAAATAATATAATTTAAAATTGAATCAATTAATTTAATTTTTTTATTTTCATTAATTTTTTATTTTAATTAAATTGAATTATTAATTTTTTTTGTCAAATAATCAAATTACTAATTTGAGAAATGGTTTTGATCTGATTGTGAAGATATTGATATGCAGCAGGAATATAATATCTTCAAAGTGTTATAATACGTCATTCTGGTACACATTAATTTTAGTCCTCTTTATGTTCAAGCAGGATAATACTTTGTTCGCTGCAGTTATGCTTCACGGGGATATCGATATTATATTTTATAGCGTTCTTACTATTCGCCTGAGTAACAATACCAAACAGAACAATTAAAGTATTAAATAGATTTTTAAATTTATTTTAAAATAATAATAACAAATAAAAATAAAATTTGTATTAAATTTATCTTTAAATTTATATTATCTTATTAAAATTACCTCAAATCTTATATTATTTCATTATAAAAGTTTTTTTTTATCAAAATCACTCACGATTTTATATTATTTTATCATAAAAAGTTTAAAATATTGATTGAATAAAATATTGATTTAAAAATGACAAATGACAGAGGGAAGATTATCTCTATTCTCTATCCCACCTTTCTGATATAAATAATTTTTCTCTTATTTTTACTTTCATATAGACTTCTCACCCCGCAAAAATTTTCTGCAAAATAAATATTTTATTTTTTATTATGCTTAAACTATTTTTTAAAAAATATAATTTATTAAATTATAAGATAAATTTTTTTAGTAGTACTTTTGCACATAATATTCTAATGTTTAATTTATTTCTCCTTATATTTACTGCACTTAGATAAATGAGCATAAATATTACTCTACAAAAATATCACTCTTTGGCGTTCTTCAATTAACAAAATTTTATTGTCAAAGTCAAACAGTGTTTTTGAGATTTGAGAATTTAAGGATTTAGAGATTTAATAGAAACTGTGTTTTTATCGAAGTACTAATGTTTAATCTATTTTTCCTTATATTTACTACAATTAAATAAACGAGTATAAATATTCTTCAATTAACAAAATTTTATTATCAAAGTAAAACAGTGTTTTTAAGATTTGAGAATTTAAAGATTTAAAAATTTAACGAAAACTGTATTTTTATCGAAGTACATCCGAGTTTGATTCTTTTAAATTGTGTTTATAACACAGATAAAGAGTAATTTTGATGAAAAAGTATTTTATGATGAAATAATATAAGATTATGAGTAATTTTAAAAAAATAATATAAGTTTAGGATAAATTTGATGAATTTTTGTTTTACCATTTTATTATCACTTTATAACAAGTTCAGATGGTACTTTAGCTCAAATAAATATATTTGTTTTTTTATATAAATTCTACACTAAATTTAATTTTTTATTAAAGTTATATATATATACATATATATATATATATATATATATATATATATATATATATATATATATATATATATATATATATATTATTTTTATATATATTAACAATATATTTGAAATTTGTGTTTTTTT